>CAXFZR010000409.1:2500-13411 GCA_964007535.1 Brachyptera risi
ATTTCAATTAAATACTGTTACACACATTCAAAAATCACTCTGACCACATTGATATCTCTATATTTCTAAGAAATTTTTATTGAACATTTGAAATTATATGGAATATTAATTGTTTAATAACATTCATTTATATACGTTGGTATAAATTCTTATTTTGATGTGCCTACTTTTTTAATTGCCACATTCATTGAATCATCTTGTATCTAATCGAGATTCATAACATAATTGACCACTAGTGATAGGCGTGGCTAATCGCCAGGGCCACCTTGATCTATACTTCATGTGGGAATCTACAGATACTCTGATAGGTGAATGTGAAATTTCCCACTTAACAAAGCCCATTTGATTGAATGTTCTGTTTTGTGACGTTGATGGGCGGGTCAATCACTAGTCGTCAATTGTATGTTGATTGTAATAACACTGTGATATCAAACCCTAACTATAGACTATTCAACTCGATCATTGATTCATCAAAATGTCAATTATAAACATAAATGCAGAGTGAAGTTTCCCAAATAATTTATTTCTCGAAGTTTTCCCAAATTTGAACTTCCAGCAACACTCATACAATTTAATCTCCAATGAATTCTCACGCTTGGAAATATTTTCTAAATTACAAAATCTAGTTCATTTATCGCACCATGTGGAATTACGATTATTATGAATTGAAAATTACATTTATATTAGTTTCCGTATTTATGTTGCTTTTTCCTACCAAATAATTTACATATTTAATTAATTCATCAAACAATATTTACCTCTCTGTCATGAATTATTCATGAGGTATGTTTACCAAAGCAACCACTCAAAGTGCACAACATTCAGTAGAATACTAATCACGAATACAGAATTGTTTTAATAATAACAGAAAACTAGAATAAAGTCAACATTTTATGTGAAAACTCATTGAGTATAAAGCTATACGTAACGTCAAACTTATCAAGCATGTTGAAGTCATATTATTTTTTCGTCTATATTATAAGCTGTGGAGGAATAGATAATATAAAACTTTGAATATAACAAACATAATTCTAGAAGAAAACAATGCTTTTTAGCAGAACTTTTTGTAGTAATTGTATAGTGTAAGTTTATAAATATGATTTTCGGAAGGATTTTGAGAATATAAAGTAATTCTGTGCAGTAAGTACAGTGAAAACAATGTGCAACGATTGCATTACTCAAAAGCTACTTAATTCTCATAGATTATAAATAATATATCATTTTACATTCTCATTCGATTTACCAATGCAAATTACGGTGGTTATTATATACCATTCATGACTCCTGGATTATGGAAATATCAACTCTATTTATTATGTTTTGCATTTTTGAGCTATTTTCACACCTAAACATTTGTACTAGACATTATTCGTACGATTTATTCTCAGAAAATTGGTGCGTATCCAGATATTTCAGTAGGTATTGCTATGTTTAAGATACTATTTTATTATTTCGTTCATTGCGAATAAAAATAATGGATATCACACTCTAGTAGACCTCAATATTTATGTCGGTAATTGTGTCGATCCACTGCATATTCATAAATAAATCTAGATATGTTCATTGACAACACTGCTACATCTACTCATCTCAAATCTTCCAAACTACTTGACCCCGAATCTTTTATTCCAAGTACATGTATAGAAAATGGTTATACAAAATGGTTAACTTTCGATTGTTGGGGGAGGAGTACAGTACGACAGTGAGGATGTGTGGGGAAGAAAGGGGAGAGGAAATAGGATACTCTCCACTTGCAACTGTTACCCTTTAGCTCAGCTCCAACTATTACCATCACAACCTCCCTTACACTTTGTTCACATTTAATTGTTCTTTCTGTATTTTCGAGGTTGGCCAAACCGTATAACCAACACAAAGTAGATACCTACACATTCTGACGAGTAACCGAGTGGTCTATTGTGGTTTGTTTGAAACGGAGCGAGAAAGATCTTTTTGCATCATACATTATACTAGCCCACCCACGAATATGTATCAGATTTTCTGTTATTCATTGATGTACCAATGCTAAAATGATGTATTGAAAATTAAAAATTAAAAAAAAGTTCAAAATTCAGAAAAATGAAAAATAAATGTGAAAAATATATTGAACCGTTGCATACAAGGAAACCAGTAAATAGTCAGCATGAGTATGACAATTGATACATTGGTTGAGTAAACCTTTCTCTATCAGATAAACTAAATTTCATCGACATACATATAACCGTCTTGTTACAAATGAATAGTTCCTGTTATCTTGATTCACAACAAATAGTGGCGTGACTCACCCTGTTTCTCATGCCAAGCGCATATGGTTGAAGTGTTTATTTTTAGTTCAACCCAAAGGCAGTTGCTTCACAAATATATCGATACCATACACGATCAAATATCTCAAGAAGTAATCGAATCGTGTGTGTAACGGGAGATGTATGTTTTGTGACTATTTTCAGCGCGTCAACTAAAACATAAATAATCGTAGTAGCTTTCCAGATGAACGTATTGTTGTGAAACTACTTCATTCAGAAGTGCCTTCTGGAATATTGTCGATCCATAATAAACATTCACAATGTGTCCACGAATAATCAGCCTAGTGGGGACTTTTTGCACCATGCTTACTTGTTGGGACGCTTTGATGTATCAAAACGGAGGTATGCATTTCCGTTTCATTCACGTGTAGATAAAGTAGTTGATCAAACACGATTCCTAGCGAGCAATTTGGTATATACATCATGCCCTCTGTGACCCTCAAATATTGGCATTGCAGGTGACTGTTGTTACAGCCGAGCCGACGTAGACGTAGTTTTGTTAAACTAGGCAAACGCGTTATGTTTCCGCGTTGACGGATGAGCTGGAACATATCAACTTATACTTGGATTGGTTATTATATATACACCTTGTGATCCAAACCATTACATCACTACCATCTTATTCCCTAATTGATTTCTATGATAGTAAAGGAGGCTTTGTTTTGATAGTTTCTCAAATGGTGACATTAACACCTGTTGCTTCGATTTAATTGGTATCTTGATAGCTTTGAGTGATTTAAAAAAATTAGATTATATATTTTTTCACATCGAAACGGCTGATCTGATTCGACTGAAAGTTCGGATTAATGTGTGTAATTATTATATAGAAATTCCCTGAGAATTTGAATTCTCTCGAAGAAAATCTTTTTGACGAATTTTTTCATCCGGGTTATTCTCATGGGATTTTTGAAAACTTTGAAATGAGTTTTCTCAGAAGTGGTTCATCGATTGCGCCTCAAAACTATACAGTATCGAATTAGATAAGGACACTTGTGTATGCCAAGTTTCAACTAATTTTGAACTTTCGTTTGACCTGTGGAGCGCGAAAAAAAGCACTTTTTTTTCGAGTATGGTGAAATTGAGTCTTGGCTTCGCTCAGCCAACAAAGCTAGTTCCTTGTATAGACTATACTCACGATCGGTATTCCCGAAACTGTATGGTACGTATTTTCAACATTGGTGCGGGATGGGGAGTCAAGTCACCATAGCAGGCCGGCAAAACAACGCAACCCTCAATACACCTTATAGTATCATTTTTGGTTTTTGGTTTTAATCACATCGAAACTTGATACAAAATCATTGTTCCCCAATCAAGGCTATGGATGTAAGATAGGATCGTTTGGACGGGGCACCACAAGGGCGATCTTACCACCTCGTTTTAATTAGTCAAAACCGATGAACTTCAACACCAGGACTGTGCTGTCTGTGACCATAATTTTCCGCCGCAGATAACAGTCTTTCAGTTTCCAAAAGTCCAGAACACATTGTTAGTGAAAACCGTTTCTGTGATATATATCCGGACATTACCAGCATTGGTATTAAGAGTGAACAAAACACACGAATGTTGATATCTTCCACTTTGAACCAATTCTCTTGGGCAATGATCACTTCTTTCCATTAACAGCAGATGTGAAGTTTATCATCATACAAATTGAACAAAAAAATGAAAAATAGGCCTATATTAGAAATATTTAAAAATACCACGAAACAGCGAGTTTCATATAATATTTCTTTCAAAAGTTCAGTTTTAGTCATCCTACCATCCTCAATCAAATTAAACTTCATCACCACAACCGTAGAACCTAATTATTAGGTTCGACCTTTAAAAGTCACTGTCTCTTGGTAATAGCATGTACCCCTCTCTTTCCCCCCCCCATCATCCCTCATCACTGTTCTCATCATTGTACTTTAATACTATAGCTGTAGTAATATTTGACGGACATTCGTGACCTACTATCTTGTACTTCACGAGCTGTATATCTGACAGGTTGCATATTTTATAGGTATAAGCATATATTGTCATGATCAATATTTACAATAACATGCCTAATGCGAGACTCGAACTCGCGCCCGACTTGACTCCAATCTCCTGTTTGATGCCCCAACTCTTTCAGCCAGTCGTGTGGCTATCCCCCCTCCCACCCCACCCCCCCCTTCCCCCCTCTTTCAACAAACATTTTATTTCTTCTGAATGTCAAGTGATGTCACACATTGTCATAATGATGATCAATAGTCCATTTTCATAATTCAATGCGCAGGCGCGTCACGCCTCCTAGCAGCCGAGATCGCTGGTATTGCATTTTGGGAGTTGGTACTCTTCAAAGAGTCAGCCCGCTTATCCACAGGGTTTAAGGCGAAACACCGAGATATAAAACTTGCATCATCTCTCATCCTACTCACTCTGACAGTGTGTAAATCTCTCAGTATATAGTAAACATATAAATGTTGAAACTACTATCATATTATAACTTAATACGTTCACTGTAACGCACAATAATATAAATCAAACGTGCTGAATAGCATTGGCAGCATAGGACTTTCGAACTCGGGTAATATAATCTCGTTCTAGTTCAAACGATCGCCGCTAGATTGCTCATTCTTTTCAAAAATGGTATATTGTGCCTCTAATGGTGTTTACCAAGATGCATTGAGGGTTGCGTTTGCCCGTTGGAGATGGTGTCCTCACTTCCTGCCCCTCCCATGTTTGAAATATGTTCCAATTCACGGTCCACGTTTAAAGTACTATTAACCGTGCGTAGATAAGTGGTGATAGAAGTAACTAACTTCACGTTCAAGGCCGGCTCGCTGTCATCAAGTTTGCCAGCCAATCAGCCGTTCCTACAAAAACACACCGGATAGAGCAGCGATCCATGTTACACAGGAAAGTCCTCACTGTATGGTACGTGTTTTCAAGATAAGTGAAGGCACCATCTCCTGGCCGCAAACAAACGCAACCCTCAATGCATCTTGGTGTTTACCAATCACAGCTGCAGTATTTGTTTTGTTCACCTCAACTTTTCTGCAAGCTACTATGGCAACCCAACTCACACCGTTTTGATCCTCATTATCCCTTATCCATTATCCATTATCCATATGATTCATCATCCATATTATCCTTTCAACTCATTATATTATCTTATTATCTCATTATTTTGCACTTTATTGTCAAACAACTGTTCAATTTTCACCATTATTCATTCATTTCATATCCATCATTGTGAATTTCCTTCATTTGAAATCACAGACAAGCCTGGATCAGACTTTGTGGACTTTTATGAACTTATATGTATTTATATTGGGAACAAATAGAAGAAATTTCAACTTCAACTTGAATCATCCCCATTATAAGCTGTTCTAGTACCGAGATGAACCCATGGTCTCCCCAGGGATTCAACTCCAGGTTTTGACTCCAGGCTGTACCACATGCAGTTCTACAGGGAGATTGTCCACACACGTTTAAATTCAAACTGTTTCTTTGAAGTGGGTTTCTGGTTCCAAATAGCAGTGGACCAACACTTTGAAACTATAACTGTTCGATAAGTTTTCAACCGGACCCATGTGACCACGGAGTTGTATTGTTATGGAAGTATAACTCCGTGTTGAAAGCTCAACCCACTTGATCACTTCAAATAGTGGGTAACGGCGGCCATGTTCACTGCTCAAACTGATTGTTGTCAGGTGTGGGTCTACAGACATTTGTTTCATATTCAGTAACTGAAATCAACGCCTTCTATATCATTACTCAAGGTCTTCTATATCACAACTCAAGGCCTTCTATATCATTACTCAAGGCCTTCTATATCATTACTCAAGGCCTTCTATATCAATACTCAAGGCCTTCTATATCATGAACTGATATGTAATGATAAAGAAGGCCTTGCTGAATTACCAACGTGGGAGTAGCTCCAACTGGCAGTTGAATTGACCACTAGTGATAGGTGTGGCTTATTGGCAGGCCACCTAGATCTACACTTCATGTGGGCATTTAGAGATACTCTGATAGGCAATGTCAATTTTCCCACATAACAAACAGCCCATTTGATTGGATGTTTTGTTTTGCGACGTTTGTGGGCGGGTCAATCTCTAGTCGTCAATCAAGAACATGGCCGCCGTTTAGAAGTAACCGGAAGTAGATGGCTCGTCGCTGAGTTGGACCTCCATAACAAAACTACTCCATGATGTGACTCCATCTCTGAAATGAGAGTGAAAATGAAGGAGACTAGAAAGCGAATTATCTGACTGGGCAATATCACCCATGGGTTTATTCCACTGGTTCAACACTACCCTGCACTGGGGTTTGTTTTCCTGCGGGCTCAAGAGTGTGTAGGCCTACTGTGTGAACAAGGCAATACTTTATTCATTTATTTATATTGGGTTTACCGACGCACTGTAGGTCTACTGATTACTTCGATCTATTGGCGTCGATGAATGATATATGAGATGATGGGATGATGAGATGAAAGGTTATTTTATTAAGTGTTTTTGGATAGTGGGGAGGAGTCGGTCGTGGCCTGTTGTTAAGGAGCCATCCTAGTATTGACCTGAACGACAGAGGAAAACCAAGAAAAACCCCTGTCAGGATGGTCGACTACGGCGGAAATCGAACCCTGGTCTCCTGAATGACGGTTCAGTGTGTTACCACTCGGCCACACGTCTCAGTGAAGGCAATACTTTCAACCTTCGGTCGGACCGTAGTTTGAACCACGGGCAGACACGCATATAGCGTGAAAACAGTTATAGTGTTTTCCTCGTATCCATATTATAGTGCATGTGGTTTGATTGCACGTCTGAGACCATCATACGGACGCGTGACGAGGTGATGGGTTCGTTCTGGGGGGGGGGAGGAAGGGGGGGGGTTAATAAATGTCAGCGGTCGTCATAGTTACCTAGAGCTACCGCATAACAACGTAAATATCATCAAATTATTCCACCCTTCATTATGGTATGATTTAATTATAATTTAATGATGATTATAAATGCTGAGTCACTTGCAACCCCGTTGTCTACCACGAGATGGTTCCTGAAGTTATTAGTGTGAAGGAAATAAGGTGACCTAGAATATAAATGAAGATTATTTGAATTGATATATTTTTAATCGTGATTTACGATCGTTGAAGAACAATATAGTGCATGCCAGGTAGTGAAAATGGTTCATGTATATCTTCCTAGCTGACAACCAGTGTTGGGAAAGTTCACTTATAAAAGGCACTTTTGATAAGTTCAGTCCATGCCCAATAAATCGATCTTTTAGATGGTTCAAAGTTCGTTTTTGTGGTTTGCTGTGAAAGTTCGAGTTCAAATTCGAAAAACATCAGTTCGCTCAAAAATTCACCTTGAAAATTATATGGTAATGAAGGGTTACAAATTAATTGATCCTGGTGACAGTGATCACATGATGAAATCCTGAACAGGGAATATTATATATTCGGGATAGACCGTAAAATAGTCGATCTCATTCGGAATAAAGACGGGAAGTACGGATAGTGCGATCGTGTCAAATAGGATTATTAGTGATCTAAAACTAGGCAAACGCATTATGTGTTTCTGCGTTGATGGATGAGCTGGAACATATCAACTTATCTTTGGATTGGTCATTATATATATATATATATATATATATATATATATATATATATATATATATATATATATATATATATATATGTATAACTTATACACACCTTGAGATCCAAACCATTACATCACTGCCATCTTATTTCCATTATTAATCTGTATGAAATTAAAGAAGGCTTTGTTTTAATCGTTTACAATCAAGTGGTGACACTTGTTGCTTTGATTTAATAGGTATCTTAATAGCTTTGAATAATTAACACAAATTACATTATATATTTTTTTACATCGAAACGGCTGATCCGATTTGAGTGAAAGTTCGGAATAATGTGAATCATCTCGGATGAAATATTTTTCACGAATTTTTTCCTCCGGGTTATTCTAATGGGATTTTTGAAAACTTTGAAGTGAGTTTTCTCAGAAGAGGTTCAACCGATCACGCCTCAAAACTATACAGTATCGAAGTGGATAAGGATACTTGTGTGTGCCTAGTTTCAACTGATTTTGAATTTTCGTCTGACCTGTGGAGCGTGAACAAAAAAAACTAACAAACAAAAAAAACAACAGGCACTTTTTTTCGGGTATTGCGAAATTGAGTCTTCGCTTCGCTCATCCAATTATGAACTTTCTAATGAACGTTTTATTTCGTCAAAGATCACCGGAAATCGAACGTGAAGAAAGTTCAAGATCGTCGACTGTAAATGGAACGCGTTCATTTTAAAAGTTCGTTACCCAACACTGCTGTTAACGTATATATGTGTAATCAAATGGTGAATGGAAACTATGCTGTATGATCAAAGATTACATTATGATAATCTCTTCAATCTTGGAATAACCTATACCATCAATATGTCTACATATTTTTGATATTGTTTCAGTAGAGCTTTAACAAATCAGTGTATAACGTCTTAGTGGATAGTTTAATCTTAGTTTCATATATTGAGGTGTTCTCATCTAAATTTCACTTGCACCTTCATATAACACTACTTACCAGATTGTTCAGCAACTTATTCTGACAGGCGTTAAATGACCTCGCTGTCGATGCACCTTAAAACCCTAATATTCATCCATTCATTAAAGCTTTGTATATAGGCTTCTGGCAAGTGACGTCACCCATTATTGAAGGAGACAGACAACAATGTGCACCAGTTGGAATTGACCAATCAGAATATTTGGTAGTCCACCAATTCGCTGTGTTACTATGGTAACGATTGTTTGTCGTTTGTCACGTGCCAGAAGCCTATTGCCTGAAATCACGGTGCTCTATAAGAAGTTTTTATGAAATTAATATTCTAGGAATTGGTAAATACACATTAGTGAAATGAGAGTATGTCCCTAAACAACTTTTATATATTTATGTGTCATTACGAGAGGAAGATTCTGATCATGATTGGATTAGCTGAAGCTTTGTCTGTTCATTGACCGATGCAGATCGTCCGCCCTCGTGATGTCACACAATATAAAAACCAATCAAGTGGACAGTGGAGCAGGGGAAATAGGGAAATAACCAATCAAGGTATCTCAAATTTCCACTGCTCCGTATAAGTCACGCCCATCTACAATGGTCAATAGGCTTCTGTCAAGTGACGTCACTCATTGTTGAAAGAGACCGACAACAATGTTCACCAGTTGGAATTGACCAATCAGAATGTTTGGTTGTCCACCAGCTCGCTATATTGCTATGGTAACGATTGTTTGTCATTTGTTACGTGACAGAAGCCTATTGAAAGCTTGTTAGAAACATGTTGCCGGGATTCACAGCTTTCTAGATTCAATATGTACCAAATGAGGGATATTTTACGTGCGCCAAGGTGTGTAGAGTTTTCGATCAGGCTTTATTAGTGATTTATTGGATATTATTATATGATTATAGGGCTTTGTCTGTGTTTTTTGTTTGTTTTTTGTTTGTTTGTTTGTGTGTTTGTTGGTTTGTACCCACTGCACAGGTCGCGCACAGTTCGACTGATCGGCATGAAACTTTTTCTGTATACGTACACTCACCCAACTCAGAACTGTGTAGTTTTGGGTCGTATCGGTTGGATAATTTCAGAGAAATATCATCTCAAAGATTCTGAAAACTCCATAAGATTTGGCTGGGTGGAAAATTTTGAAAGATGAAATCCTTTACAAAAAATGCACGGATGTGGACACAATGATATTACACATTATCAAAATTGTGTGTGCAAAATTGTTGTGGTGTCAAGGGTTGTAGCGAGTTTTCAATTATACCAAAGTTGATGAAGTAGCAGAGATGAAAATTCTTCAACGACTCTTTATTATACCTAATTCAGATATCTCGCTCATCTTTACAACGCAAATACTGCGTTTGCATTGTTAGATGAGCGTAGCGAAGATTTCCATTTCAAGTAACGAAAAAAATTGGCCCCGTTTCTATCTATTTTTTTGTTGTAGTAATTTTGTGCGCGGCTTACAGGTCAGGAAGAGAAACCAATCGACTTGACATTTTTTCTGCATGTTGGTGTCACACCAGAATAGATTGGAATTGTTTTTGAGGAAAATCGGTTCAACTGTTTCTCCGAAATGAAAAAATCGTGAAGTTTGAAAAATCCCCATAAGTATTACCCGGAAGAAAAATACTCGTGGGACAACAATTCATCAGGAGCTCAAAAATTTACACTGAATTTGAAACAAAATCATTTTACACATTTTAGGTTTGTTTGGGTTTTAAGGACGCGTCAACGACAAGGTTATCTTGCGCTATTTTCAGTAGTCTTTCCAACAATTGAATGAGAAATAACGAAGGAAAACGCATTTGTAAAGTATTTTCACATCAATCATAAAGCTACTGAGGGAAACCACTCAATACTATAGCAACAAGTGTCACCAATTAATTCAGAACGATCAAAATGAGTGATGAAAAAAATAGGAAGGTTGTGACACAATTGATTCCGGTGGGGTTTTCAAACGTTTGAAGTGATCCGAAATATGACGATGTAGATTGAGCTGACAAATTATTTTCCATTCTAGATTTCTATACTTCTAAGCTCATCTCTCTACGCACATACCTACTGCGTCTTCCT
>CAXFZR010000410.1:0-10000 GCA_964007535.1 Brachyptera risi
AAAAACTCACAATACTGGTAAATATAGAACTGACTGGTGTCGATGATCAAATTTAAATATAGTCAGTCTTCTAGAAATTCTTTAACGAAATTCAATAGAAATTCCATATATTGTTCCATTTGCGGATTTCAATATGAACTTGATTGTACATTCTTAAACCCTTGGGAAGAATATATATATATATATATATATATATATATATATATATATATATACACTTATATATATTCATATTCAATTGTGATCTTACACAATTGCATGGTAACGGGTTCAAATAATTCAGTCTCAATAATTTCATAGGCCTGTTACATAATTATTGTATGAGTCTTATTATGAAAATCATATTATCTTTATATTATATATATATACAATATATATTCATATATATATATATATATATATATATATATATATATATATATATATATATATATATATATATATATATATATAAACTTATATATATATATTCAATTATTTGCATTTTATCTTTGCTATCCTCTGTACGCTCTCTTTCAGTATCTTTCATTGATGTCAATTGTAAATTTAGTTGTGAAAAAATGTTGTTTTTACTGAAAAACTAGGTAATTTATTATGGGGTGTAATCAATTAGGAAATTTAGGTACAAATTATTTGAAAATATATTCAGGCAAGTCAATATTCGCTGACTACAATGGATTGATTGATTGACATTTTTCTTCAGAAATAGACCTTCAGTGACCGTTTTAGTACAACTGTGTGTGACATTCGGTAAAAAAAAAACGACGTATATAAAAAAGAAGTATAACATGATCCTTACGTCACGACGTCACGACGTAACAATTTATTTATTTGCTCTTCAGGACGCAGCTCTTTTTCTGAGTCGTGACGTAGACATTACTCGATTCCGGTTTTGTTTGTATACCGAATCGATAATGTTTACGTCATGAGGTCTCTGGAGGACCAAAGAATTAATTATCATTTAGGAAATTTAGATGATGATTTCTAGTTTTCTCTGGAATTAGTCAAATAAATATCGTTATTATACATTAAAAATTAGTTTCAGGGTTGTGATGTCCTTTAACTTGACAGTCATGAACTTAGGTTGTATATTTTATTAACAATTCTTGAATTTGATTGCACCATAACATGAAATGTACTCGTATCTTATTGTTTATATAATAACATCTTTTTATAACGAGCTGATTCAGAAAACATGGTTCTGTATGGTTGAAGTTGAAGTTTTTTCGAAATTATTCCACTTTCACTTTTTTCTGTAAAACCCTTTCCTTGATTTTTTTATAAAATGTGTTCCAATAAGGTTTGTTATGCATTATCATTCATAAACACCTATGTAAACATCTACTCAACATTTCAAGGTGGGTTTTTGAGGCGCATCAGAGCTATGAATTATCAAATATGTTGTGGGAATTTCGGACGAGGTAATAAATGAACTCAGTGAATATAAGTAAAGTTGATGTATTCTATATACTTCTGGTTACAGTTAAAGCATGCTTCTCAGAAATCTCGAGAAGAAGAACTTAATAAATAACACAACTGGTTGACAAGACAACCAGCCACAACAATACCTTTAAATGCACAGAACACAGTATGCAGTGATTCAGCATTACTGCATACTGGTATTGCTTACTGCATATTGCAGTCCCCTACAGTACCCCCTCCCCAGTGTCCCGAAAATATGGAGGAACACGATAGTCTTGCATTCACGCTGGAATGATGACTGTGTCTGGGTCTGCGAGTATGTATGCAGGTTTCAGCCTGTCTATGGATACCACCACTTGTTTACCGTTGCGCACGATAGTGTAGAACTTGTCGTGACGAGCTGTGATAACATACGGTCCATCATATGGCTGCTGCAGAGGAGTACGGACTGCTTCGTGGCGCACAAAGACGTGCAAACATGACGCTAAGTCCTTGAAAACGAAAACTGCGTGTTGCCCATGGTGAGAAGGTTGAGCTGGCCTTAGCTGCCTGAGGTGACGTCTGAGTCGATCGACATAATCGGATGTTGACTCTAGGGTAACCGTTGTCGGTGCAAGGTATTCGCCTGGAAGGCGAAGTGTCGTCCCATAAACAAGTTCGGCCGGCGTTGCTTTCAGGTCTTCTTTCCAGGCCGAACGGATGCCGAGCATGACCCACGGCAAAACCTCAGTCCATCTCTCGCTGTCGTGGCACATTATGGCAGCTTTGAGTTGTCGGTGAAGACGCTCGACCATTCCATTTGCTTGTGGGTGGTGGGCAGTTGTCCGGAGATGAGTCGTACCTGTCAGGTTATTGAGTGACCGGAAAAGACACGACTCGAACTGGCGTCCTTGGTCGCTAGTGATTCTGAGGGGAGCTCCAAACCGTGATATCCATCCTGTGACGAGGGCGGCAGCCACGGTTTCTGCCGTGATGTCTGATATTGGAATTGCCTCTGGCCACCGTGTAAAGCGATCCACACATGTCAGTAGGTAGCGAAATCCGTCTGCTATTGGTGGAGGTCCGACTAGGTCAATGTGTAAGTGCTCGAATCTAGCACCCGGAACGTCAAAGTGACCGACAGGCGATGTTACGTGACGTGTAATCTTGGAGCGTTGACATTTGATGCACGTTCTGGTCCATTTCTTGCAGTCCTTATTTATAGACGGCCATACTTAGCGCTTCGTGATTAGTTTGGTGGTTGCCTTAATGCCAGGATGTGACATATCATGCAAACTATCGAACACTTGCCGCCTCAAAGGAAATGGCACAAAAGGACGAAGTGTGGACTGAGATGTGTCACAGTAAATTGTGAGGTTGGAGTCGACCAACTTTTTACATTCTATCTGAAGAGACGTGTTTGATTGCCTGAAGGTCCGTAGTTCGATGTCATCTTGCTGTGCCCTTGCGATGTCGGCAAAGTTGACAGGAGCTGTTACTGCCTCGACCCTGGACAAGGCGTCGGCGACGACGTTGTCTTTGCCTGGAATATGACGTATATCGGTAGTATATTGCCCGATGAAGTCAAGGTGTCGAAACTGCCGTGGTGAGCATTTGTCTGGTCGTTGTCTGAAGGCAAATGTAAGTGGTTTATGATCGGTGTGGACGGTAAAGGTTCTAGCTTCTACCATGTGCCGGAAGAAGTGAATGGCGTCGTATATGGCTAACAGTTCACGGTCGTACGCGCCGTAATTTCGCTGTGCTGTGTTAAGCTTTCGGGAGAAGAAAGCGAGTGGTTGCCATCCGCGGCATGTCCGCTGCTGTAGAGCGGCACCGACGCTGGTGTCCAAGGCGTCGGCAACAACTGCCAGCTCGGCGTCGATGTCTGGATGCGCGAGAAGGGTGGCGTTCGCAAGACTCTTTTTGCATGTGTCAAACGTAGACCGGAGTTCCGGCGTCCAACCGACAGAAGTTTTACCTGAGGTGTCGGTACCGGCAAGGAGGTCGTTGAGAGGAGACTGAAGTTGGGCAGCGGATGGAAGAAAACGACGGTAAAAGTTAATCATTCCGAGAAACTGCCGTAGTTGCTTGATATTGCCGGGTGGCGGAAAGGAAAGTATGGCGTTGACTTTCTCCTGAAGAGGTCGGGTACCAGATGCGTTGACTGTGTATCCAAGAAAATTCACTTCGGAGGCGCCGAATACGCACTTGGAGGAGTTGACCACGACGCCGTACTCCGAAAGCTTCGTAAAAAGGAGTCGGAGGTGTTCCTCGTGCTGTTGCGGATCACAGGAAGCTACTAAGATGTCATCGATATATGCATAGCAGAAATCGAGGTCCCGAAGTACTTCGTCAATAAACCTCTGAAACGTCTGCGCCGCGTTCCGTAGTCCGAAACTCATAAAGGGAAACTCGAATAGTCCAAAAGGTGTAGTAATTGCTGTCTTATGGATGTCTTCGGAAGCGACGGGAATTTGATTGTAGGCGCGTACTAAATCGATAGTGGAAAAGATAGACTTGCCTGAAAGGTTCTGTGCAAAATCCTGGATGTGCGGAACAGGATAGCGATCCGGAATAGTCCGAGCGTTCAGAGGACGGTAATCTCCACATGGCCGCCATTGACCGTTCTTTTTCGGCACTAGGTGGAGAGCGGAGGACCAGCTGCTAGATGATCGTCGAGCAATGCCTGCCTCCAGCATAGTCTTAAACTCTCGTTTAGCAATATTGAGACGATCGGGTGCTAAACGCCTGGGCTTGCACGACGCTGGTTGTCTCGGCGTCGTGTTGATGTGATGAGCTGTCTGATGTTTCGGCTCACGAGGCATACCACTTGGGCGTGTGACGTCCGGAAAAGTGGTAAGTAGCTTGTGAAAGTGCGACTGAGATATGCTGCTTTCTCGTGATATTACCTTGACTTGCCCAAGAGTGCTGTTGGAGAACTGCCAATGTAGTGACGCCATCAATAAATTGCCGTTGACGGACGTCGACGAGTAAACCGTAATGTGAAAGAAAATCCACTCCGATTATTGGCTGAGCAACATCAGCGATGACGAAACGCCACTCAAAAACTCGCGTAAACCTAGATCTAATGACAAGTTAATTGGTCCATACGTATGAATGGGAGACTCATTTGCAGCAAAAAGTACATAAGTAGTCTTACTGGGGCGGCCTTGTACTTTGTTTCGAGGATACACACATAAGTCTGAACCGGTGTCGATAAGGAATCTCGTCTTTGTTTGACGGTCCGTTACAAACAGGCGATTTGCTGTCGGGCCATAGTCAGCCGCCATTACTGACCGCCCCGGTCTTTTCCCGATTGGTGCCTGCAGGGAGCCACACAACGACGGGCAAGATCACCGAGCTTGGCATGGTACCAACATAATTCATTCACCACGTTCTCCGTCTTTATCGGAGATTTTTTTTTCCATGTGAAAGTGATCGCTGCCTGTCTCCGCGTGTGCGATTGGCGCTGAGCACCGCGACGCTTGCGGTCAATGAAGCAAGCTGTTGTGTAAGGTCACTCACCCGGGCGTCGGTCTCAACCGCAGCTACTCGTGGTCCTGGTGAATTGTCGTGTATCTTGTCAGCTGTTTCTGCAAGGGCACCGAGTTCGACGATTGATGACGCGGCCAAGATATCCTGCATTCTTGAGGGTAGGCGGCCTAACCACAATGTGCGGAGCAGCTCGTCGGGTATCCATGGTTCGCCAAGTCCACGAAGATAACGTAAAAACTGCGACGGTGTACGATCTCCCAGTTCCTCTCGTTCGAGCAGTTGTCTCATGCGTGAGCGTTGCGTTATAGATAGACGTGTAATGAGTGCCTTCTTTATCGAAGCATATTTGTCCGAATCAGGTGGAGTAAGAATTATATCCTCCACTTCTGACGCGTATTTATTATCTAGCTGGGCTAGCACATAGTAAAACTTAGTTGAGTCCTGTACTATCCCGGGCTATAGTGAATTGAGCCTCTAATTCTTTATTCTTTCTTTCTTTATTCTTTCTTTGTTCTTTACATGGTATACAGGAAATGAAGGTATAAAAATGTGAACTCCCCAATGAGAGTAATCTTGTGCTGGGGAATTATTAAAATGAACATGATCAGGTTTATATTTGAAGTGAACATTAAAAGTATGAAGTAAATGCAGCCTAAATTCAAAATGTAAAGCAGCTGGAAATTATTATCATTATATATGTATATATGTTTTTTTTTTTTTATATAATGCTAGGCGCATTGATTCTAACTGATTGAACAGTAATTGTTATATAATTATTTAATGATACAAATTAATGAAATTATTAAGCTGAAAATATAAACTAAGACTAAAGTCGAGAACTACAACTAAAACTAAAACTAGAAGGTGAATTAAATGAATTTCTATTCATCCATAAAATCATATGATAATTATTTATCATCATCATTTCTCATCTGAATATTGTATTCATCATTCAATAAATGAATATATGGGCCTAAATACATACATACATGAAGGCCTACAGGTTTAATTGAAGACAGTTGACAACGAAATCAAATGTTAATTAATGCATCAAGTTCAGAAATGGGAAGAGATAAGAGCCACTTTTTGGCTTGAAATTTGAAACTGTATTTTGATCTAGTATCACGACTAGCGTTTGGAAGAGCATTATATAGCTTACTGCCAAGAAAATTCAGACCACGTTGAGAGATGCCCTTGTTGACTCTAACTTGGGGAAGTTTGTTGGATGATTTGAAACGGGTAATAATATTTGAGTTGGATAATGGCTCAGGAGGTTTTGGCAGTTGAATTTTATTTGAATGAATGATCTAAAGATGGTCAGAGCGTAGAGTTTTCGAATTTGGAGAACTTTTGTTGTTTCATAGATTTGTGCGGTTGGTATCGCTGATCTTTTCTCATGATTATTTTTATTATTGAGTTCTGAAATGTGATTAGAGGTTGTATATGTGAATCATATGCGGCTCCCCAACTTGCAATGCCGTATTGGAAGACGGATTGTACTAGTGCGAAGTAGACTGTTTTCAGAGTGTGGAACGAAAGTATGTCTCGCAGGTTGTAAAGATTGGCCATTGTGAATCTCAGTTTATTAAGTATTGATTGTATATGACTAGCCCATTTGAGATGTTGGTCAATTATTATACCTAGATATGTCGTGGATGTAGATTTAGTGACAATGTGGCAGGTGCAAGGTTGGTTGGATGTTGAACAAGTATTTGCATGAAGTTTCAAAGCGGGAGATGTAGGTTGAGAATTGATTCGAGGGGAAAAGGTGATGTATGTTGTTTTTAAAATATTCAAAGAGAGTAAGTTGGTGTTTAGCCAATGCTGAACTTTTATAAGACCTAATGAAGCAAGAACGTGTGTATCATGCCAGTTTTTAGAGGAAAATAACAATACAGTGTCATCTGCAAAGGTAATTATTTGGCAGTTGGCATCTAGGGAGCATAGATCATTTATATAGATAAGAAAGATAATGGGTCCAAGAACCGTACCTTGTGGAACACCATATTTGATACTACGAGGATTGCTCAAGGTTTCATTAATATACACTTTTTGTTCGCGATTAGATAAATAGTCGATTAGCAGGGCCAGGGTTGAACCCCTGACACCCAATTGGTAAAGCTTGCGAAATAAAATTTTGTGGTCGACGGTGTCAAATGCCTTTGCAAGGTCTAAAAATATGGCGAGGGGTTTCTCGTTGTTGTCAATCTGAGAGTGAATTAGAGAGGTGAGTTTGGCAATTGCATCCTCGGTGCTAGTGTCTGTGCGGAAGCCAAATTGATTTTGAGATAACAGATTATTTTGCTCTAGGAAATTAGATAAACGACTTTTAATACACTTTTCATGAATTTTCGAAATGTTTGATAAGATAGAGATGGGTCTATAGTTTGATACCAGTTCATGATTTCCTTTTTTGTAAATTGGTTTGATTAGAGCGTGTTTAAAAGGTTCAGGATAAATCCCGGTCAAAAAACTTTGGTTGATGATGTGGGCAAGAGGTATTGCTAGATTGAATTTGAGGACTTTGGTAACTTGAATACTAATGTGGTCAGGCCCAGTGGCAGTGTAAGGATTCATTCCGTCTACGTAACCCAAGATATCAGTGGCGGTGACGGGAGTCATAAATATCGAAGAATCATTAGAGGGGATAGGAGGAAGTTGAGTTATTTGGGAGTTATTAAGATCGTTCAAAATATTTTCCGCCATTTTTTCCCCTACATCACTGAAGTAATCGACGAAAGTGTTTGCAACTAACGCTGGTTTTTTTCTATGGTAGTTACTCCTTCGTGAGTAATTATTTTTGAAATGTCACGTTTTTTGGAATTTTTGTTAACAATCTCGTTTATTACATTCCAAACTTTTTTGGGATTACCATTGGCATCATCGATTTTCAGTTTATAATAATTGATTTTAGTGCTTCTAATTAGGTTTGTTAGATATTTTCTGAATAGTTTATAATATTGTAGGAGAGGCTCATTATCTGGACTGCGGAGCACTTTTTTGTGTAGCTTATCGCGATTTCTTATAGATTTGATAATGCCTAGAGTGATCCATGGTTTCAATTTACGTTGAGTTCTAGGTCTGGTTGAGACAGTCTTGGTTGCTTGATTTGTATGAATTTGGATAGTGTTGATTAGTTCTAAAGCTGCCAGGTTGGGGTTTAGTTCATTTAGTATCTTGTCCCAATTTTGATTATTGAAAGAGAGAGTGAGTAATTCGTAATCAATTCGTTTGGATTCATTCGAAGATAAAGTGTTACTTTTGGTTTTATTGATGTGGTCTTTGCGGAGTCCTATGCAAGTTGCGTGATGGTCAGTGATTGCTGTCGTCAGGATAGTGCTGATAGAAGATTTGTTTGTATTTGAAAATATGTGGTCAATGCATGTTCGAGAAGATTGGGTTATTCTAGTAGGATCGCTAATACATTGCTTGAAACCGTGAGCTGAGAGAGAGTTGAGGTACATCTCTGTGCTACGAGAACTGTCAAGAGTATTTATGTTGATATCACCTAGTATTAGTTTATTGGCTCTTTTCATAGCTTTAATTTCGTTGTCAAGTTCATTGATGAAAGTGTTGATATCTCCAGATGGTGATCGATAGACAGCCCAAACAGAGAAGGATTCATTGTCCTTTGTAAAGTCAATATTTATTACATTCGCTTGAGAGAATTTTGAATTTCGGTTTATATTAGTCAAGTCTAGTGATGTTTCTCTGATAAATATTGTTATACCGTCACAGGAGGTGAGTTTATTGGTACAATTGAAGGTTGTATAGTTATTTAATTTAAACGAGTTCGTGTCAAATTTCAGATGAGTTTCGGTCAGAACAATTATATCAAAATCAATATTTATGTCTTGAATGAGGGCAACTAATTCATCGAAATGAGTATTAATGCCACGAATATAAAGATGAAAAATTGTGCAAACCATAACGCCGATTTCTCAGGCCAAAAGGGTGGAGCGCGTATGCTCACTCGGTCGACACCAGGCCTATTAGTATCATCGTTGGACATGACTGATGATGAAGACACAAGTTACGTTTGATGTTTAAATAGTTGAAATGTCACTGTATGACTTGATTAGCTTGATACTTCACTCACCTTCACACAAGAGAGGAACCTCAAATAAACTGAGAATACGCAGTTTACGCTGAATTTGAATATTAATAAATGTGATCGTAAGATGATCACGTTGGGGTCACCACTGTGGGAGTTTCGGACGAGGTAATAAATGAACTCAGTGAATATAAGTAAAGTTGATGTATTTTATATACTTCTGGTTACAGTTAAAACATGCTTCTCAGAAATCTCGAGAAGAAGAACTTAATAAATAACACAACTGGTTGACAAGACAACCAGCCACAACAATACCTTTAAATGCACAGAACACAGTATGCAGTGATTCAACATCACTGCATACTGGTATTGCATACTGCATATTGCCGTCCCCTATAATGTCATATTTAAAATGTTCAATATTTTCGTATTGGGTGATTGTTGAGTTTAACTGTTGTAACTATAAGTGGGTCTGAATTATATTATTTCATTGGTGTTTCATAATATTATATTTGTTTATCATCTGGCATCAAAATTAACGACAATGTACTTCCCTATTATTCTCATAGACTGATCTCTTGATTCCAATTTATGATTTCATAAATGACTGCTAATATTATTGTTGTACATTGGTAGTGATGCAGACAATACGAGACTCTATCATCATATTAAAATCAATATTCACTCAATCTTTGTTGCTGCCTTCAACAAGTAAATATCATTTGTTGACCATCTGGTATCATCGGACAACACTGTCACCTGTTGATGCTCGAAAATTACAACTTTCTTCTACAGGCGATACAGAACTACTGAGATTAAGTATTGGCATTATTGGCAAGTATTAAGTATGTTAAACAAAATTACTGCATCTCAGATTTTCAGTTTTTGCTCAAGAAAAGTTGAAACAATGAGAACTCATCATTCAAAAAAATACTTTTTAGATCCCTCATTACTTTTTAAGGTTAATAAATATGATATGTTACATTGACGCAATTAGTTGTTACACAAATAATTATTGAACATGTTGAAGTGCGGCCGTGAGCGCGTCCG
>CAXFZR010000410.1:15000-20776 GCA_964007535.1 Brachyptera risi
CGTTCAGTTGAGCTGCGAATTGATTTTGGAAGTGGAAGGAATTATAGGTACATTGGTGCACATCTGATAGCTATAGCTCCATATATAGGACCACATCGGTCGACAACTTTGCCAATGTTTCATTCAATATCTGGTTGCGACGCTGTTTCATCATTCTTCGGTGTCGGCAAAAAGGAAGCACCCTTCCAGACCTTACTGAATCTCTGATTGGATATCAAATCGAGCAAATTTCAAATGAAAATCAAAACAAAGCGAGACTGAAAATGTTTACCAAGAAACTTAGAACTCTTGAAAATATTCCCCCTCGAGTGCTGCATACATCAACATATCATGTGGGCTTCATACCAAGGGGGTCACGTGTGGGGACAGCTATTTCACAAAATACCAAGTTATCCGAGTCCTGAAGACTGGTGATGGAATAAGTAAGACAATAGTTCGGTGCCGTTCTGGTCAACTTTGCAAGACGCCAGACATTCATTGAGAGAACTAATTGCTCGATTAATTGAAGTGTCTCAAGTCCAACTTGGTATACGGCTCTCTGCAAGTGCTCAGGAGAATGTGAAATGAAGGACTAACTTGGTTAGTTTGCTTGTATTGTACTGCACGTCGAATGTATTCGGGCCTATCATTTCAAAAAAATGCTCGAAACAAATCGTACGTTATGCTTATGTTTTATTTATACTTGATTCATAATTGGGTTCAACAACGCACTCTACTGATGACTACGATCTATTGACGTCGTTGAATGATTATGAGATGGTAGGATGATGACATGAGAGGTTATTTCATTAGGTGTTTTTGGATGGTAGGAAGGAGTCGGTCGTGGTCTGTCGATAAGGAACCATCCCAGTATTGACCTGAACGACAGAGCTAGGGAAGCCATGAAAAACCCCTGTCAGGATGGTCGACCATGGCGAGAATCGAACCCCGGTCTCCCGAATGACGGTTCAGTGTATTAACCACTCGGGCCTCGGCCACTCGTCTCAGTTGTGTAATGCTTATTCACGAAGAAGGTTGGGGGGAGAGGGGGGCTGTAATAAGCAAAGCAGAACAATATATTCTCAGTTAAAACTGATGTTGTTTACATTTCTCTACATTTATTATCATTGGATGAGCGAAGCGAAGACTCAATTTCACTATACCGAAAAAAAAGTGCCTGTTTTTTTTTTTTTTTTTTTTTGTTCGCGCTTCACAGGTCAGACGAAAATTCAAAATCAGTTGAAACTTGGCACACACATGAACCTCTATCTGACTTGATGCTGTATAGTTTTGAGGCGCGATCGGTTGGACCATTTCTGAGAAAACTCATTCCAAAGTTTTCAAAAACCTTATTAGAATAACCCAGAGGAAAACATTCGTGAAAAATATTTCATCTGAGAGGTTTCCAATTTTCAGGGAATTTCAATCTGATGATGATACACATTATTCCGAACTTTCACTCAAATCGGATCAGCCGTTTCGATGTAAAAGAATATATAATGTTATTTGTGTTAATTATTCAAAACTATTAAGATACCCACTAGGCAAACGCGTTATGTGTTTCCGCGTTGATTGATGAGCTGGAACATATCAACTTATCATTGGATCGGTTATTATATATATATATATATATATATATATATATATATATATATATATATATATATATATATATATATATATATATATATATATATATATATATATAGATATATAGATATATATATATATATATATATATATATATATATATATATATATATATATATATATATATACACCTTGAGATCCAAACCATTACATCACTGCCATCTTATTTTTCATTAATAATTTATATGATAATAAAGAAGGCTTTGTTTTAATCGTTTACGATCAAGTGGTGACACTTGTTGCCTTGATTTAATAGGTATCTTAATAGCTTTGAATAATTAACACAAATAACATTATATATTTTTTTAACATCGAAACGGTCAATCTGATTCAAGTAAAAGTTCGGAAAAATGTGTATTATCATCAGATTGAAATTCCCTGAGAATTTGAATCCTCTCAGATGAAATATTTTTCACGAATATTTTCCTCTGGGTTGGTCTAAAGAGATTTTTGAGAACTTTGGAATGAGTTTTCTCAAAAGTGGTTTAACCGATCGCGCCTCAAAACTATACAGCATCAAGTCAGATATGGGTTCATGTGTGTGCCAAGTTTCAACTGATTTTGAATTTTCGTCTGACCTGTGGAGCGCGAACAAAAAAACAAGAGAAAAAAAAAACAGACACTTTTTTCGGTATAGTGTAATTGAGTCTTCGCTTCGCTCATCCAATTAAATCAAAGCAACAAGTGTCACCACTTGATTATAAACGATTAAAACAAAGCCTTCTTTATTATCATACTAGGCAAACGCGTTATGTGTTTCCGCGTTGATGGATGAGCTGGAACATATCAACTTATCTTTGGATTGGTTATTATATATATATACACCTTGAGATCCAAACCATTACATCACTGCCATCTTATTTTCCATTAATAATTGGATGAGCGAAGCGAAGACTCAATTACACTATACCGAAAAAAAAGTGCCTGTTTTTTTTTTTTTTTTTGTTTTTTTGTTTTTTTGTTCGCGCTCCACAGGTCAGACAAAAATTCAAAATCAGTTGAAACTTGGCACACACATGAACCCCTATCTGACTTGATGCTGTATAGTTTTGAGGCACGATCGGTTGAACAACTTCTGAGAAAACTCATTCCAAAGTTTTCAAAAATCCCATTAGAATAAGCCAGAGGAAAACATTCGTGAAAAATATTTCATCTGAGAGGATTCAAATTCTCAGAGAATTTTAATCTTATAATGATACACATTATTTCGAACTTTTACTCAAATCGGATCAGCCGTTTCGATGTAAAAAAATATATAATGTTATTTGTGTCAATTATTCAAAGCTATTAAGATACCTATTAAATCAAAGCAACAAGTGTCACAACTTGATTGTAAACGATTAAAACAAAGCCTTCTTTATTATTATATAAATTATTAATGAAAAATAAGATGGCAGTGATGTAATGGTTTGGATCTCAAGGTGTATATATATATAATAACCAATCCAAAGATAAGTTGATATGTTCCAGCTCATCCATCAACGCGGAAACACATAACGCGTTTGCCTAGTTTATATAATAATAAAGAAGGCTTTGTTTTAATCGTTTACAATCAAGTGGTGACACTTGTTGCTTTGATTTAATAGGTATCTTAATAGCTTTGAATAATTGACACAAATAACATTATATATTTTTTTACATCGAAACGGCTGATCCGATTTGAGTAAAAGTTCGGAATAATGTGTATCATTATCAGATTGAAATTCCCTGAGAATTTGAATCCTCTCAGATGAAATATTTTTCACGAATGTTTTCCTCTGGCTTATTCTAATGGGATTTTTGAAAACTTTGGAATGAGTTTTCTCAGAAGTTGTTCAACCGATCGCGCCTCAAAACTATACAGCATCAAGTCAGATAGGGGTTCATGTGTGTGCCAAGTTTCAACTGATTTTGAATTTTTGTCTGACCTGTGGAGCGCGAACAAAAAAACAAAAAAAAAAAAAAAAAAAAAAAAACAGGCACTTTTTTTTCGGTATAGTGTAATTGAGTCTTCGCTTCGCTCATCCAATAATTATTAATGGAAAATAAGATGGCAGTGATGTAATGGTTTGGATCTCAAGGTGTATATATATATATATATATATATATATATATATATATATATATATATATATATATATATATATATATATATATATATATATATAATAACCAATCCAAAGATAAGTTGATATGTTCCAGCTCATCCATCAACGCGGAAACACATAACGCGTTTGCCTAGTATTAAAAACATTGTGAATGACCGCAAAATCAGCACAGTTTCGACTATCTAAGATAGAACACTAATATATAAACAATTATTCATTACCTTCCGTATATGTTCAATACCAAATATGTTAATATGCTTTTAATTCACTGCTAAATCTACTTTTGGAGGGTAATTGGTTATTGACTGTAGAACTTACATCGCTTTCTAAGATCAAATTATCAGCTCTAATTGAGGAACATAAATCTGATGAAGACTTAACAAGTGACACATTTCTGTAAAAGATAGTATTGAAACATGAAAGTGAAAAATTCAATGTTTTAAATACAATTACTAGGATAATATGACTGGCTGAGCGAGACAGCGAGAACACGTATAGCACGGGTTAGACGATAGACGGGAAGGGACGAGCGGCGGCGGACGCGCTCACGGCCGCACTTCAACATGTTCAATAATTATTTGTGTAACAACTCATTGCGTCAATGTGACATATCATATTTATTAACCCTAAAAAAGTAATGAGGGATCTAAAAAGTATTTTTTTGAATGATGAGTTCTCATTGTTTCAACTTTTCTTGAGCAAAAACTGAAAATCTGAGATGCAGTAATTTTGATTGACATTTTTTTTTCTTCAACATAGTTGACCTAATCCTCACGGATTGAATTTTGTTATGAAGAAGCACTTTTCTTCTTTCGTTTCATATCAAACATTTTTCTGTAACATACATAGTTGATGAGATAATAAATAAAAACCAAGCGCGCGCGTAGTGACAATTAGGGGTGGCGTACCGCCCCCCGGGGGCAGAACCGAGCCGACGTCCATATCGAAAATCATGTTTTTTGATGTCAAGAACAAGTCCTGAAAGTTTCATGCTCTAGTCACAAAATGCACAATTATGCCATTTTCTTGATTTTAAAAAGTGTACTATAGTGGGTAGACTGCATATGCGATTGGCTAGCGCAAAAACGTGCCACCATTGGCTAGTAGAAAACAATCTCGTATAGAGTGCAACGCAAGGCACATTTTCTCGCAGTTCTTGCTTATATCGGCTAATACGACTGTAAACAATTGTTGACGCGGGGGCTCTGCGCTAGCGTGTTCGTTTTTGGTCCCGAACGTCGCTAGTTCGAATCTCGCCTTGGTGAAACTTTTTTTGTTTTCAAGAAATAATGTTTTTGATAATGTTCTAATATCCTTCTTTGTTTTCTGAAAAACAATATTAATATATAAACTTATATTGCCGCATGAATGACTATTTCGCGGAATTGGTTATAGTACACAGATAAGCTACATGGTTAGGGTTAGTTGGGTTGGGTTGGTGTATTTTGGATTTGTTTCCCTGTATTCTGCTCAGGTTTAGTTGAAGAAGGTTCACACCCCATTCAGTAAAAAGTATATATATATATATATTCCATTTATTTTGCGATAATTGAAGCGAATGTAGCTCGTGCGTTGCAGCCGATACGGGATTGTAAAGTCGCGTCCGGGGTTCGATTCCTCGACGAGGTGGTGATATATATATATATATATATATATATATATATATATATATATATTTATATATATATATATATATATATATATATATATATATATATATATATATTCATATATATATATATAATATATATATTTATATATATATATATATATATATATATATATATATATATATATATATATATATATATATATATATATATATATATATATATATAAATATATATATATATATATATATTTATATATATATATATATATATATATATATATATTTATATATATATATATATATGAGTATATATATATATATTTATATATATATATATATATATATATATATATATATATATATATATATATATTTATATATATATATATATATATATATATATATATATATATATATATATATATATATATATATATATATATATATA
>CAXFZR010000411.1:0-2500 GCA_964007535.1 Brachyptera risi
GATAGTCATAGATATTATACCTGACCAGATATCTCGCTCATTGCATATTTCGCGTTTGCCTAGTCTAGGTAATTTGTTAATGGTTCATGATCAAAACTGTAACTGATATATCTCCATCTCAATGTTTCACTTTGTAATTGGGGGGATGTAAGATACAATTAGGTTCACTCTGTAATTCCGAATCATGCCTCAAGATAAAATTTCTACGTCGACTGACAAGTACTTTTCCGAGAAAATAAATATTGAAGTGATTTTGTATTCTGTTATTCCAAAACTCATTAGTTTACTTTCACAATTGTTTCTTTTCAGTTTTGCAGCCTTGCGGACGAATATTGAATCATTTCCGAGAAATATCGCTGTTTCAGTTTGTTCTCACTTGACATTCGTAGGCGTGATAGTTTGAGCTGATCTCTATTATTTATTGACCTCTGTCCAATGTCTGATCCCTTTCATCCCGCCAGCCCTTGACGGGATAGCCCTAGTGAAACACAGTTAATTCATGGTTGGACTCGGTATTTAATTGCTTGGTATTTATTGAAGTTACACATTCTATAACTCCCAACAGATGTTCCTATAAACTAATAAATATTGAATATAGAAAACTTCAGAATACAACCAATTCAATTTTTTTTCCATGACGATCTCATTTTTTATAACATATGATGTGATGGATAACATAACAATAATTCCACCTTTTGTGTTCATAGTTTGAATTTTAGAATGTTGTTAGTGATACCATTTTAGTTATGAATAATAATACAAAAAAAAAAATCTGATGCAAAATCATTTTTCTGTGTAATATTCAATATCATATTGGAGAAATGTCGAATTTTTGATCACATTAATTGAAGATCGGTCCAATAGTTTCAAGTTATGATGTTTTTGGTTGAGAGAATGATTAAGTTGAGATAAATCGAATCAAAGTCAAGGTATATTTTAGACTCAGTGGGCACCAGCATGTATACGCTTTGCCATACTTCCGTACTGCGACTTCCGTATCTCTCAAACTCGCAACATATTTCCTAAAAAAGCTTCTAGAATGACAGCTAAATACACTTGAAAAAAAAAATATATATATTTGTATATATATATATATATATATATATATATATATATATATATATATATATATATATATATATATATATATATATATATATATATATGAATATATATATATATATATATATATATATATATATATATATAAATATATATATATATATATATATATATATATATATATATATATATGTATATATATATATTATTCAATCTTGAATTTTTTTGACTAGGGCTACCCCCTTAAAACGGGGAACAAGGAATGTGTCAGTTTACAGAGTTTCATCTGAATGTCAAATATATACTATAGTGGTGCCTCGGAGTTCACAGAATGTAGAAAATAGCGTCTATGAATCACGCTAACTGACGACTAGGACGGACAGTTGATCGTATGAATCGCGCTAACTGATGAATAGGATGGGCAGTTGGTCGTATGAATCGCGCTAACTGACGACTAGGACGGACAGTTGATCGTATGAATCGCGCTAACTGACGACTAGGACGGACAGTTGATCGTATCCTCGACATATCGATGTATAACCATTTACCAACATGAGCTGAAAACTGAGAACATGATCCTTTCCATTGAATATTTCTACTGTCAAATCTCGATACACATTTTTGTCTTCCCCTTTCCCTCTTCCCCCTTCCCTCTCCCCCTTCCCTCTTCCCCTCCTCTCCCCCCTCCCGTCTTCCGGCGATACAGATATGCTTTCCGTTGAATGTGGTCGATAGTCATAACCTTTCAACTCACAATCAGGACAGAAAAGCCGAAATTTACAGGGATGATGTAAAGATTTTTTTTCAAAATTATCCGGGTAAGCTTAATTGGCGAGTACCCGGTTCCTCATTCGCCACTCGAAGGAGAATATATATATACATATATATATATATATATATATATATATATATATATATATATATATATATATATATATATATGTATGAATGTATCATATATATATACATATATATATATATATATATATATATATATATATATATATATATATATATGTATGAATGTATCATATATATACATATATATATATATATATATATATATATATATATATATATATATATATATATATATATATATATATACATGAATGTATCATATATATATATATATACATATATATATATGTATTTATATATATATATATATATATATATATATATATATATATATATATATATTTATATATATATATATATATATATATATATATATATATATATATATATTCATATATATATATATATATATATATATATATATATATATATATATATATATATATATATATATATATATGTATGAATGTATCATATATATATATATATATATATATATATATATATATATATATATATATATATATATATATATATATATATATATACATAAATATATATATATATATATATATAT
>CAXFZR010000411.1:7500-14292 GCA_964007535.1 Brachyptera risi
AGGCACCGGAGAGCGTTTCAAGCCATTCGACTGCTTACCACCATCGTCTGAAGATGCCGGGTGAAATTCCGGCGAAACGTCGCAAAAACAGGTTCTTTTTAGAACCCAAATTGCATTTTAATCGTGGCAAATTTACCGTTAAGACATTTTTACCATATATATATATATATATATATATATGTATATATACACATATATATATATATATATATATATATATATATATATATATATATATATATTTATATATATATATATATATATATATATATATATATATATATATATATATATATATATATATGAATATATATATATGAATATATGTATATATATATATATGTATATATATATTATATATATATATATATATATATATATATATATATATATATATATATATACATATATATATATATATATATATATATATATATATATATATATATATATATATATATATATATATATATAAATATATATGAATATATATATATATATATATATATATATATATATATATATATATATATATATATATATATATATATATATATATATATGGATATTTACATATATATATATATATATATATATATATATATATATATATATATATATATATATATATATATATACATATTTATATATATGGATATTTACATATATATATATATATATATATATATATATATATATATATATATATATATATATATATATATATATATATATATATATATATATATATATGTATATATATATATATATATATATATATATATATATATATATATATATATATATATATATATATAATATATATATATATATATATATATATATGTTTGCATAGATATTGTACTGAAATAATGAGATTGAAGTCTATTTATCCAGCGTTCGATGCCTTCTATACACGATAGATTCATGGATTTTCATCCTCCGCATCTTTTTAATTGATATAAATCCGTTTTATTGATCAAACATTGAGCTACTTCATGACTGTAATTCAAATCATATGGAAATCTATGCGCTTGAACACGTTTTGATAACGTTATGACGTCATATAAACTTACTGGTTCAACGGAGATGAAAACAAGATACGTGGCAAGATTCAAATGTATGAGAAAATGTGTGATTATCTCTCAATTTGAGTAAGTCCACTATATACTCACTCAGCAGAAAAGTTCTTGATCATTCTGACAGGTACATAAACTATCCAAACATGTAAGAATTTATTGGGCTCATATTCACAGTTTCGACTGTAAACGGCGTCAGGAAATACAACAGAACACAATACATAACCCCAACAATACAGACACATTCCATACCCGGCACTTCCACCGAAACTCCATGATATTTTCCGAAAACGTCCGCAATATATAAATAAGAATATATATATATTTATATATATATATATATATATATATATATATATATATATATATATATATATATATATAATATATAGAGACGATCAATTTCAATATTTAGAAAACATTTTTATAGTTGAATGAATCGAGGGTGTAGGCCTAGATGTGTCGTTTTTATATCATAATCATTTTCAAAATACATCCAAAAAATTTTTCTTTCTCTTCTTATTCTGAATAAGTGATCATATTTAGTGATTTATATTCATTTATGGTTAGTGACCATCATATTTTATTGGCTATAGTTCGATATCATTATTAATTCTTGTATCAAACACTATTGTATTGTCGCTTTGTTCTCTTCATTAATTCTTTTATTTTTATTTTTAACTCTCAGAAAGGCAGAGTCTTCATTTTGTAGTAATGAAGAATTCATATATCGTGATATATGTAGTGGATTTACTTCTCACCATTCGGAGAAGTATTTTATGACATATTGTAGTTTGATAATAAATATTCACATCGGGTCACTTTTTATAGTTGGATTACAATCCATGATGAAATATAAATATAAATATAAATATAGCTGTCAAAAAAAAAACGGTTTCCGTATAAATAGTGTTGATCATGCCGCTTCAAGTGGGTTTTATTAGATGAGCGTTAGCGAAAACTTCCATTCTACTCTCATGAAGTTTTGTTTGTGTGTTCGTGTGTTTGTTATTGTACCCGCTGCACAGATCGCACGAGTTGCCTGATCGTCATGAAACCTATTCTGTTTACGCAAATTCATTCAACTTTACACTGTATAGTTTTTTATTTGAAACGTTCGAACCATTTTTTGGAAACACTAGCCCAAATTATCTGAAAACCCCATAAAATTAGGATGAGTAAGAAAATAAGATTAAAATTTCCCCCAAATGTGAACATAATAATAATACACAATGATACGAATTCGTATGCAAATAGGACGAGCCGTTTCGGAGAAAATGATTGAATAAATGGTTGTTATCGTCATTAAAAAAACATATCATTCTGATAGAATATTATTATATTACTAGGCAAACGCGTTATGTGTTTCCGCGTTGATGGATGAGCTGGAACATATCAACTTATCTTTGGATTGGTTATTATATATATATATACACCTTGAGATCCAAACCATTACATCACTGCCATCTTATTTTACATTAATAATTTATATAATAATAAAGAAGGCTTGGTTTCAATCGTTTACAATCAAGTGGTGACACTTGCTGCTTTGATTTAATAGGTATCTTAATAGCTTTGAATAATTGACACAAATAGCATTATATATTTTTTTACATCGAAACGGCTGATTCGATTTGAGTAAAAGTTCGGAATAATGTGTATCATTATCAGATTGAAGTTCTCTGAAAATTTGAATCCTCTCAGATGAAATATTTTTCACGAATGTTTTCCTCTGGCTTATTCTAATGGGATTTTTGAAAACTTTGGAATGAGTTTTCTCAGAAGTTGTTCAACCGATCGTGCCTCAAAACTATACAGCATCAAGTCAGATAGGGGGTTCATGTGTGTGCCAAGTTTCAACTGATTTTGAATTTTTGTCTGACCTGTGGAGCGCGAACAAAAAAACAAAAAAAAAAAAAAAAAAAAAAAAAAAACAGGCATTTTTTTTCGGTATAGTGTAATTGAGTCTTCGCTTCGCTCATCCAATTATAGAATACTATTCTGATATTAAATTCACTACTACTCACAATAGCCGTTATTAAAATACATAAACAGTGAAAATTTCAGATCAATGGGTCTGATAGTTCATTAGTGACGATGTTATTGTACTTTTTTTGTTAAACAGCAACGCAATTTGTAAAGGGGATCTTTTCAATGGTTCCAACGCTGGTGAAACCTCAATAACTGAAAAACAATTGGAGATAAAAACTACAAAACTTTTAATTAGTAATCAAATCATGTGAATTGAGATTAGAGAAATTAAAAGCAACTGCATATTTTCAAATGTAATGCTGGGGCTCCCCCCTTGAGACACTATAACTGAAGATGAAGAACAGAAAACGTATTCAGCACTAGCCAACATCAAACCCTAACTTCGTTCTGTAAACGCAACTAGCTTCTTGAAAGAGATCCATTGGGCCAGAATGAAGATCATTCGAGCACTACTGGACACGGTGAAGTATTCATTTATCAACAGAACCATATGGGACTGGAATAGCCTGGATCAGAGTATGTTTGACTGAGTCAATAAGATTGGTCAATTCAAAATGAAGCTGGCTGTAAGATAAATTTGGTAATTCAAGATTTTTCAAGTAATTTAAGATGAAATAATTTTAAGATGTTACCACCTGCTTATAACTATTTGCAACAGTGAAATGAACAAACAAACAAACAAACAACATCATTCGCATCGTCACATTGTTGATTCAAAGCACAGCCATCTATATTTTTTTACATCATGTGAATTATATAGATGGCCTTGTTCAAAGACAGTGTTATAGCAGTGCGAAATATCGATAGAAAATCTGTCAATCTATAAACCTTATATCCCACTGCTCTTAGCTTATCAGCAGTTAGCGATCATAGTGTGAACACTCGTACCCCCATATAACCCAGCTGTTAGTGGGGTCGTTCAGTGAGAATAACAGTCATCGGGAAGTAGTTGGCTTGTTAGTGGGGAAATATTTTTTGAGGTTGCCGGTCCCCGTAATGTCAGGATCGATTTGACTTGCCGAAAAGAAACACGCATTCTATCTCTCTCTCTTACTGGTTCCTATAACACTTTATCTCTCTCTCTCTCTCTTACTGTATTTCACATCTCTTCGTCTCTGTCGCTCTCACTGTATTTGATGAATAAACTATGACGTAGCGCCGCCGTGTGTTCACACTGCTGCATGAGAGAGAGAGAGAGAGAGAGAGAGAGAGAGAGAGAGAGAGAGAGAGAGAGAGAGTGTGTGTGTGTGTCTCACTCTCTCAATGACGTCATATCCTCCTACCTCACTTCAAAATATGCCCCGCTTTTCACAATAATAGTATTAATAATGTTAGCCGAGGGGAGTCCGTGTTGCATGTTGCTTGGACAGCACACTTACTCGGGCCGTGTGCACAAATGGAAATGAAATTGCACTTTGTTTCCGTGAAAGAGTGTATTCACTGATACATATATATATATATATATATATATATATATATATATATATATATATATATATATATATATATATATATATATATATATATGTATATATATATATATATATATATATAAATATATATATATATATATATATATATATATATATATATTTATATATATTTATATATATATATAAATATATATATATATATATATATATATATATAAATATATATATATATATATATATATATATATATATATATATATATATATATATATATATATATATATATATATGTATATATATATATATATATATATATATATATATATATATATATATATATATATATATATATATATATAAATATATACATATATATATATATATATATATATATATATATATATATATATATATATATATATATATATATATATATATAAAAATATATATATATATATATATATATTCGAACAACAACATCTCTGCCACGTCACAGCTTCATGAACGTAAAGTTCGTCAAAAACGCCAATTTGATTTATCAACATCACAATTCCAAATCTGTAGTGAAATTCACATATCCAATCGTGGTATCTTCAAATGACCACAAATGGCATTGATCCAACTGGCCTACTGGTGAAGCCACGCCTATTTCGAGTCGTCAATTTCGTCTGAGAAGATGTCATGGTTCCTTGCACGTAACCTTGGCAACAATCATGCAACACAATCATCTTGAATGTTCTGTTTTCCATAGTTACAATCATCATTCCGTTCATCTCATTTCTTGTGACAGTGAAATTAAATTTATATGTGCATTGTTAGTATTTTCATTTAAGAGTCCTCTTCACATGTTGCCTACCGGCTTGATTGCACACGTTCGGGGTCCAAGTTGGCAACGGAGAACCAATCATCGTATTGACTTACAGTTTTCGGTTGGATGATCACCAGCATTCAATACGTGCTTTCTCGAAAAGCTTCAGTTCGTGGTATGTCTCCAACCCTTTTAAAATCATTCCCAAAAATCAACATGTTCATAGGCCTACCTGTTTTTTATTCGCTCTGACGATTTTTCCACAGTCATCAATTATGAAATGTGAATTTTTAATGAACGTAGAGACACAGATATACTCTTTACGGTTTCATTGCGAAACAATAGACTGATCGGTCCCACCGTTTACCCACCATGTGTTGGGAGCCAAAGGCCTGCATTGACGCTTTTTGTCTTGTTTCAACTCCCCCCCCCCCTGCAGGTTCCACTCATGCGTTTTGTGTGCTGTGGAGTAGCTCATCAATCATGTGGACTTTAGTCCTACTATAAGTGAATATTACAAGTATATTATTCTATTGTATAAGTGTAATTAGAGTTGAATAGTGTACACCTTTATTTTCTTGTATTGCTACAATTTTTTTTCACGAATCTTGGTCAGTCGTTTCGTTTTGATGACGTACATTTTGAGACATGTCAACTCGAAGTTTGTTTTTGTCAGAGTGCTGCATGTGGTGGTACCAGGCCTGGTGTCGGCCGTGGCCCTGGTGCCGGAGGTTTGAAGCGATGTGTGCAGCGCCTATCCCAAGCAGATCGATGCGAACCCCGCATAGCGCCCGGCCAAACCCGACAGCCCCATTCTTACAGCATCCATGCTCGGCACGAGGCTCACGTTCACACTGATCCTGCCGCCTGAACTGATCCTGCCGCCTGAACTGATCCTGCCGCCTGAACTGATCCTGCCGTCTGAGCTGATCCTGCCACCTGAACTGATCCTGCCACCTGAACTGATCCTGTCACATGAACTGATCCTGCCGCCTGAACTGATCCTGCCGTCTGAGCTGATCCTGCCACCTGAACTGATCCTGCCGTCTGAGCTGATCCTGCCACCTGAACTGATCCTGCCGTCTGAGCTGATCCTGCCGCCTGAACTGATCCTGCCGCCTGAACTGATCCTGCCGTCTGAACTGATCCTGCCGCCTGAACTGATCCTGCCGTCTGAGCTGATCCTGCCACCTGAACTGATCCTGTCACATGAACTGATCCTGCCGCCTGAACTGATCCTGCCGCCTGAACTGATCCTGCCGCCTGAACTGATCCTGCCGTCTGAACTGATCCTGCCGTCTGAGCTGATCCTGCCGCCTGAACTGATCCTGCCGTCTGAACTGATCCTGCCGCCTGAACTGATCCTGCCGTCTGAGCTGATCCTGCCGCCTGAACTGATCCTGTCACATGAACTGATCCTGCCGTCTGAGCTGATCCTGCCACCTGAACTGATCCTGCCGCCTGAACTGATCCTGTCACC
>CAXFZR010000412.1:0-12500 GCA_964007535.1 Brachyptera risi
TATATATATATATATATATATATATATATATATATATATATATATATATATATATATATATATATATATATATATATATATATATATATATATATATATATATATATATATATATATATATATATATATATATATATATATATATATATATATATATATATATATATATATATATATATATATATATATATATATATATATATATATATATATATATATATATATATATATATATATATATATATATATATATATATATATATATATATATATATATATATATATATATATATATATATATATATATATATATATATATATATATATATATATATATATATATATATATATATATATATATATATATATATATATATATATATATATATATATATATATATATATATATATATATATATATATATATACTGGTATACATATTGCAATTTGTATATATGTATATTGCAATATATATATATATATATATATATATATATATATATATATATATATATATATATATATATATATATATACTGGTATACATATTGCAATTTGTATATTCATTGTACATTCATGTTTACTTTTTGGTTAAATTAGATGGATATTTATTCAGTAAAAAACGAAAACTGGTCTGCTGAATCTGATAGACTGATAATGCTTCCTCGTATTTTTATTTTCCTAGGAATAATGATTTGTGGTCGTGACATCGGTATGCATGAAAAGGATGGCTTTCACTGGATCTATTGGTTTGGTGATCACAGAGTTTCACAAGTAAATTGATAAATTGTATGCCTTTACTAGATAGAACTTATTATTGACATAATTTCACCACAAATATTTCTTTACACAAGTATAGCATTGACCACAATTATATTTTTTGACACTTTTGGACAAAAAACAACTGAAAATGGTCTTCTTTATCAAAATGTGTCATTAAAATTTAAATTATGAATGAAAAAATTCAATGTGGCTCAGGTTGATGAGATCATCAAGTAGCTAATTTTTGTCGACGCTATTGGGATAGTCTTCCTACACATTTTTATAGCATTATTATTTTGCTTCAACAAGCAAAATGACCATATTACCATTCCTTGGCATGATGCTGGATGGTGCATTAGACCCCCTTTCACCTTTCAAGAATTAAAAACATATTACCGTATATAATCCTAGTATGGGTCCATCTATATCAGTTTCATTTATGAATGAGAAGTAAGAGCATGATATGTAATTCGAGTTGTCAATAATATGAATTGAAATTAAAATTCAATCTCAATAAAATCTGAGTTTTCTGTTATAGATCCAGAAGTCCACAATAAAGAACTTCAAAGAAAACTTTCACCTGTATTATAAGCAAGATAATAAAAAAGTTTTTATCAAAAGTCTCTTTGAGTCACTGTTGGTAAGTTACTGAGTCCAAACAATTTGTATAAGAAATGAGCTGGTAAAGAGAGATCATCTGAACCAATTTGATTGAATTTATCTCTATTTTTAATTCAGTTGGAAAATCAAAATTCAATCCTGAATAATATACATTACTTTAGCAGCGATGATCTTGACTGAAAGCAAGTGTGTCAGTCAACCAAGTGCCATGTTTCCCAATAGAGTGAAACCTCTTTCATACGTTTTTTTAGGGGACCAGACTAAAAAAATGTACCGGGGGTATTAACGTCGAAAACCTATTAATGAAACTATTCAACATGTGGAGCATATGGGTTGGATCAAAAAATAAAACTTATAAATGTAATGAATGTATAAACGAGAAACTTATAACAGAGGTCCTACTGTATGTGGCTACCACTCTTATAAATCTCTTTTCCCTCTCTTTGTTTCTATATCTTCTTAACATTTCATGTCTTATTGTTTTTCATCAATTAGTTGCAATTGGTCTTGTTATTCTTTTCTTTTTTGTTGAATCATGAGCTTTTTTTTCCATTTGCCGAAAGACAATGTAATTATTTCACGTCACATTGAAATGTTTGTCTTTATTAGATGAGCGTAGCGAAGATTCCATTTCACATACCGGTACCGAAAAAAATGGGCTTGGTTTTATCTTTTTTGGGGGGGAATTTTGTGCGCGGCAAACAGGTCAGGAAAAAATACTTATTGACTTTAAATTTTTCTACATATTTTTGTCATACCAGAATAGGTTGGGATTGTTTTTCAGAAAAATCGGTTGAAAGGTTTTCACGGAAAAAAATCGGAAATCCTCGTTTGAATAACACGGATAGAAAATACTAGAAATGTGGAAAATTTTCAAAATTTTCACTGAATATGGAAGGCATGATAACATATTTTCAGTGACTTACACAATAATCGGATGACAAATAACAAAGAAAACGCAATAAAAGTATACATTTTATTGAATATTGGGAGCAATTGGTTTTGCGAAGTGTATATGCGACAGGTTGCAGCACTATAAATAATGAATATCAACAAATTACAGGTGAGGTTTTTGAACGTTTGAAGTATTCCAAGGTCCGTAGATGTGGATTGATCTGACGAAATATTTTTCGTTCCAGATTTCCATACTTCTAAGCTCATCTCACAACGCAAATCCCACGTTTTCCTAGTTATTAAAATCAAATGAATATGTTGGTATTTTCCCAATTGACTTTTTGAAAATATGATCACCTTATTAGATTACACCACATAAATATTACTATTGTTACACTTCATTATTATTGAATTCCACATATTCATCTAGATTTAACTTAGAACCACAAACACTTTTAATTTCTTCTAATCTAGTCGGTGAATCATCAAATTATCTAATACTCATGAAGGCCTAAAAATACTATTACCAAACATTTTTGAACTACAATTTTGCAAATATATGTCCCTAGCACTTCTGAACTTGAACATACTCATATAAAAATACTATACCTATAAACATTTTTCGATTACAATTTCTTAAATATATGCCCCTAGGGCTTAGAGCACTTGCTTTCTTATGCTGCGTTTAAAAGTAATGTTTGACTGTTATTAATTATTATGTCTGTCGTAGGCCTATTGTATAATCTGCTCTATTGTTACTTATTGTAGTGTATTTTCTTTTCATCTTCTGAGTGTATTTAATTTAATTGCGTGTAGAAAACTAAAATAGCAAATCCTTCTGATAATGAAGAATCTATCCATCGTACATATCTCATAGCCACCTGTAACAATGTTACAAGTCGCAAACAATTTTAAGATTTTTTGAGATTACATGTTAAGTATAAACATGTGTTCTCTGCATCTAGCTGCTCGCAACTCGATCAGGGCACGAATGTGAAGAATGGACTCAAAAAGAATGTATCGAATGGGCAGAGAACCATTTTCCTCAGCCAAACGGAATGTTCTATACTCATCGTAAGTTACTGCTGTACTCTCAAACAGCTAACAGCATTACTAGCACTTTAAACTGGCTCTTGAGTCAATGAATAATACATGAAATATCAAATTCAGTAATAGTAATTATATTAGCAACTGGCACTTGAGTATAATAATGATAATATAAATAATAATAATGATAGTCTTTATCGTCATAGAATCCACAGCTTCAAAAAGTCAACACAAGTAGTCAATGAATAATGCATATGCACGTAATATCATATTCAGTAGTAAGACATAGTAGTCAACCATCTATTGGTATTTTATCACATCTATTATTTTTAATTTTAAATTGCCGTTTCATTCTAATCAACAATATTAACCACTAAACAAACACCTTTTATTCAGTGTTCTAAATTCTATCATTGGGAAGCACAAAGTAGGGTACCGGTATACATTTACTTAGTCAGCGTAAATTACCCTATCGACAGACTGGACTTGTACTGATAACAACCAACGAGTGAGTTCTGTGTATAAAAACGTGTGATAAATGAGCACGCTCTCTAGACGATAAACGTGAGATTGAAAACAAGAAGACGAGAGGGACAGAGCCACTTGTTAACATCTTACGCGTGCTGTTGTCCTCGAATATGTACTCTTTCAGGCCAGATCTTCACCTGTCGACTGAGGATCAGTTTTGATGACTGTATTTCTTTTCCTAGATATCAATTTTAGTATCGTTGATCCATATACTCATGTATGGTAAACTTCAGATCTATATGCATCATTGAGATGTATGCATCATCACACAGTTCTTTTCACAAATATTCACAATCAATATTGAAGTTTCAGTTCAATTAGAACTCTCAATTATCCTCTACACCTTTGGTTATCCTGTTTTCACAACCAGCCTCTTATATTTCATAAGTCAGTGTTACTTCTTTCAGTAATTTGCTACACCCCTAGTCAAAATCTATCCTCAATTTTGCCACTAAAAATCAGGCTGTAACAATATGTTTCCAAACGATGTTCATAAGATTGGACGTTAAAGATATTAGAATGATGTTATCTATCTATACCTTTGTTACAACCTTGATTGGGACTGCAACTTTGTGGACTAGATTTATACGTCAGGGATGGTTTTGTTATGAGAGAAGCACTCAAAACCAGTGTCTAGGAAAATTATAACAATTAATTGAATAGAGATGTTGAATAAGTAAACTTATTAATAAATTGGTGAATGTAAACACTTGACTTGAAGTAGTAGTGAATAATATAAAAATCATCGTAATAAGAGAAACAAATGAACGAATAAAAACATAGGCTACAATAGCCCACTGACTGGCATTGCTGCATATTACTGCCTCTTTCTGCCGTGGCTGAATCTTACCATTTACTGCAACGCATAAAATCTCAATTTTAAACGGAAGACAAAAACTGGTGGAGAGAATAGACACTGCACTATGCGTGGCAAGTGCACTGCTGCCTAGTTGCCTGACTGGAAATACAATTTAACATGGTGGTATTACTCAGAAGAGGGTAGCAATATTGAGTTGAAGCCTGTTCAAATGGAAACTGAAATGCGGATTGATTACAAAAATATAAGATTTAATTAATATTTCATATTTTTTATACAATAGTGCTATTAGTGTTCATGACGGCCACCCACTCTGATGCCGTGCACACGCGTTTGCTACCTCCTACATATTGTTCAACGAAACTAGAAAATATAGTTAGGGATTGCTTTTGCCTGCTCAACTTATGAGTAATTCTGCAAATTTACATCACTTCCTGTTTCTTTAAATTACTTTTAGTTTTTATTGTATTTAAATTACAATAGATGCTATGTTCTATATTCTAGTTTTAGCAATTTTCATACTGATCGGTTGAATCTATTACAGGATTTTACTAATAAATATATCATATTATATACATTTTGTGATTGTTCAAGATGGATATATTCCCGAGATGGTATTGAAGAAAATGAATCAGTACCAGAAAGTGAATCTACAAGTCAAGCGAGATCAAGCATCATCTGATGAAGAAGAAAATGAATCAGAGCAAAGTAGGTTACCATTAGAAAACAATTGATTGCTTTTCCAGGTTTTATTTATGGAATATTTAAATTCTCTGAAATCAATATCTTTTTATCAATAATCAATCATTCAATCAATATTGTCAATCAATAATTTTTAAAAATCATAAATCAAATCGGACTTGATCGAGTTCTAGTCACGTAAAAGGCATGAGTTTTTGTGAACATTGTTTATATATTCGCTCATTCATAAACCCCCATGTGACCTAGCTGTTAATGGAGCTTTTGAGCAAACTATAATCATAATTAAGAATAACGATTATTATAATTTCTAGTTTTCAAAATCTTGAGCTATTATTATTCATAAGAAATGATGATAGAAGAAAATACAAATAGATTAATTTTGTATTCCATGAAACATTGTTAACAAAAATAAATATTTGATGATTATTTACTAGAGATTTTGAATAAATTTATGAACATTATATTGCAATATGCAATATGAATCTTCAGCAGGATTTTAACATTTTCAGTGTCAATATATAGACTATCGTTAGTGACTTTCCGTTTGAACATATTGTAGTGAAATGGCTTCATACCATTCAGAGAAGTATTTTCTAAAATACTGTCAATCTATAAAAGTGACCTGGACATGACATTGGTTAAATATTAATTGTATGGAACGGTCCATGGTGAGAAAGAAACAGATGGCAAAAATATCGGGTATTGCTGTTCAATACAATTGATCTTTCCACTTTTATTGTTATAAAATTCAACTCATCTGAATTTTCAACAAATATTATCTTCATCTTGTGATGTTTTTGTTGATTTTTAATTCTGCACCATTGAAGTTTTATGATCATTAATATGCCTATATGTGAAATTCCCTCTTCCTGGATCTTTTTCCTCTGAGCGCTAGGTACGCTTTGAACACATATTTTCCTAACAACATTTAAAAGTAAAATATCCAAAATTGGGTCGACAAATTTCTTAAAAAATCCAAAAAAATATTCTTTGATAGTTCTATTTTCCAAGTTTGAAAAATGAAAATTTCTAGCTGAAATTTCAAGCTGAGATACCCAAGCTAGAGACTGAACATACAGGAAGCATTTAGTAATAAACATGTACCTATAACACATGTTTATACACACATCTCACAATATCCACACACATAGCACACATCTCTATGCAAGGCAAATGTTACAAGGGCCTATATGGTATGTTGATTTTTTCAGAGCTGGAAGAGAGAGTGGATGACCTCACTGATATCTGCATGGCTTGTAGATGGAAGAAGAGCAAGCTTCTCACGTCTCCTGATATAAGCCACCCATTATTTCAAGGCAAAATATGCTCCAACTGCAAGGTACTGTGAAAGAAACTACGATTTCATAGTATTAAAAAATTGAAATGCAATTTCAGATGATTAGTATAACATACTCTGGAATGAAAAGCCTGTCTGACTAAATACATTCAGTCACATCCCTTGCTAGGATCGTAAGCTCTCTTTGATCCGAAATTGTTGGGACTAAAAAAAAACTGAATTAAATCGTTCAGAGAGGCTTCACTTGTCATGTGTGCTTGGCCAGCTCTGACGAAGTCCACTTCTATTGGCGCTCGGCCGTCCCGAGTCTGGTTGACAAAGCGATTGTTTCGATTGCAACACAGTCTTATGCTTGTCAAGGTCCATACCTCACTCAGTCGATTGACATTCAAAGTAGTGAACAACTCAACGTGCTTGGGCGTGTTCTTGTACATCAAATGGATAGCAGGAAAATTGGGGAAATAATGATTATTCCAAGGAATTCAATCACCTTTTTTGGAATTATCCAATCTGAAAAACAATGTTGAAGCAAATGAAAGGTTGAAAAATAAGTTCAAATCATGGCTAAACTGTAATTCAGATTACCTATATTAATTGATGTTGAAACGCCTATACCTTCAGTAGAGGACTAACTTCCAGTTTGAAATATATGTCTAATTTTGGCTATCCAAGTTTGGACCTACGAGAGCTTACTGTACTATCATATTGACAATATTCTCTCAAATACATCATGTCTTATGTACAAATGGTCTTGGAACTAAGTTGACTGTTGAATTTCAAAAGTTTCACACGCATCATATCAGTGCAGAGTAATATGTTAGCATTCACGTAGCAGTACAGTAATTTCTGACCAATGTGATAACATGGAATTTTTCAAATATTTTCAAAATATCCAATACAAATGTATAGTGTACTATGCAAAGGTCAATCTGTTCATATCATGATGATTTGATTCATATTTATTCATATGCTTGTATTTTAATCAGTGTTGAAAGACTAACAAATTCTCACTGTTCTTTCTCCATTTTAATAATTCATGTTTTCTTTACTAGGAGCAACTGAAGGAGAATATGTTCACACATGATTCACAAAATCCTGACATGTTTGTAAGTTCAAGTGATTAAGAGTCATTCATTTTCTTATAGAGAAGTTATTGGATGAAGGTAATCCTACCATCCAATTTTGATTCAACTTGATTATATTTTGTCAGTTATCCATATTCAAAGTTCACAAGTCAAGGTATGTTGCACATGACAAACCTTTTTAAAGTATGATAACAAAATAATATAATACAAAAATGATCAAGCACACCCTATTATCGAAGGGCGTGCTATATATTACGTAACGTGAAATATTCAAGACACCCATTTTAATAAATTCTATCCCTATTTTTCAATTCTGTGACCTATAATATACTGTTACGTTTCAGTTGAATTGTGCAATTTGCGCAAAGCCGGGTCATCGTAAGTTATCGTGCAACAAAACTGACTGCGGCAGGTGAGAAATTAATATTATGCTATACGTGTCGGTGCATAGTGAAGGTCTCCTGTAAGCTACTGTCCAAATTAATTTGCCAATTTATACCAACCTTTCATTTGAACAAACAGATTGCAGACAGGCCATAAGCTTGATCCTTTTCTGTAAGTGTATTATTAATTGTTACTATTTTAATTTACACAAATCTTATCATTTTTGTATAAGAAACATGAAACTTGTTGAGAAGAATATAGTTTACACAATTTTTGACTGGCTGTTTTCATTTTATTGTTCATAGGGTGTATTGCAATTCATGTATTGAATGTCTGGGAGGTCCCTTAGCCAAAGATCACATCGTTACAAATAAGTGGAATTGCTTTGTGTGCTCTGAATATGTGAAAGAAATTAATGGCCTCATCAAAGTAAACGATAACTGGCAAACCCATGTGAGTAGTGTAATTTATTTATATACTTACAGCTGTTTACATTTATTTAAACATATACAGTGAAACCTCTGTCCATCGTTTTCCAAGAACACGATCTATGCAGGAAAATTTAACATTAAATGTTAAATTTTCCTGCATAGATCATAGATCGTGCAAACACCAAAATCTGCAAATAAAGATGCGAAAAACACGAAATCATAACATGATTATCAAACGCCTCCAAGTATATAACAAATTTTGTTATATACTTGGAGGTGTTTGATAATCATGTTATGATTTTGTGTTTTTTGCATCTTTATTTGCAAATTTTGGTGTTTAATAGTGTATGTTTTTTTTGGCCTAATGTCATGTGGAAATGACATTTTTTGAAGTTTTAAAAGGAGAAACAGTAGCCAAGTTTACAAGTACACAGTTTACAAGTGAACCATCATTAATCCAAAATAGAAGGGACCCCCAAAAAATGATTTTGATTTATAAAAATTTGGATTGACCAAAAAATAAATCATAAATCATCAAAACATAAATTATCACTGTTCCCAGTTAGAGTTTAGTCAATTTCATATTGCGCGCGAGAGAAAGCAGTCAACCAGCCGAGAATATGGGTCTCGTCACTGATCGTGTGCACCTGGCTGCTTTGATAATGCCTGATCGACAATTGGCTCGCTCCCATTAGCGCCCGGCCGTCTTGAGCGGCGGTCCACTTGGCCGAACGAATGTTTCGAGCCTCGTAGTTGTCAAGGTCAGGACAAGTGCATACAGGCAGATGGCACGCATGCCATTACCATTTTAACACCTTACCTCTGACACTCAAGAGAAATAAGGAAAATATATTCAAATTGGGTCTAAAACATTTGCTGATTACAAAGTGCTATTATAGTATACAAGAATTCATACGAGATGCTTTATAAAGATAGAGAAATAATATGGCATCTTCTCTTCAACATCTTACGAAGCTTTGTTTTCTGGTGTGTATATATACTGCTTTATATGTGAAATTTAAACCTTGACAACTTGAAAAACGATTTTTTATGTATTCCATAATTCCATAATATCACTCTTCTTATTTTTGTTCTCTCTCATGACGATGGCAATATCATGTATATGATCAATCTGTACAAATAAACATTATTATTATTATTATTATTATTAAAGTGAACAGCTCACTCGTCAAATAAAAAAGATGGAATTTGGGAAAATCGTGCTTTTTCATGATGAAACAGTGAAAAAACATATTTTTCGTAGAATATTTTGCAGTTTCAGGTTGTTCGCGGTGTTCTGAGCAAATTTTGGCATATTTGGCGCATTTTTGCGAAATGAAAATTATATTATCCAACCGAGAATTTATTGAAACGTACTAATATTGTTGTTTCATCATATTTGACCTTGTTATGAATACTTCTGTTTCAACTCAATCATTGCATTACACAATATTCTCTCCATTATTTTTCTATATTTAATCCACAGTCAAGCTATTTAGGGCTTTGTGTACATCACGTGACTGTTCATTTATTTATATGTATGTTCTATGTAATTTTGTTCAATAAAAAAAAATACACAGCATTTCGCGATTTCGGCGCTTGCGAAAAACAAACATCTCTAGTTATACAGTAGAACGTCGGTTCTACGACTTCAAGGGGACTAAGAAAAATAATTGTTCAAAGGGATAGTCATATAAATGGTTGTATAATTAATCACATAAATATAACAAAAATGCATATTTCGTGTTTCAACAATGTTTTAGATTTTATTAACAAAGATGCATAATTATTTCATCTGTGTTGGTATAATAATAATAATAATGATATTTATTTCCATCCAGAAGTGATCATATACATGATATTGGATAGGTCATATACAATAAGTTGAAAATACATAATATCCAAAAATGAACAGAAAGTACCAAAATATTATGAAAATAGAAAAGAGATTCAATGAACTACACATATTTCTAAATCAGTTCCATTTGTGAAGATGATATATAATCGTCTATTGAATAAAAACACTTATTCATTAAAAATGCTTTGAGGGTATTTTAAAATCATTTCCTTTTTTGTTTTTGATATTCAATGGTAAAACATTCAATAGTTTAGATCCCATATGTAGTGGGTCTTTGGAACATTTCTTACTTCTATACTTTTCCAATCTGATATCATTCCTTATTCTGGTATCATGATCGTGTAACAAATGATTGGTAGTGGTCAGCTCTTTATTGCCAATTAAAAACATAATAGTGGAATTAATATATAGACAAGGCAAAGTTGAAATGTTATGTTTCTTGAAGAGTGGTGTACACGTGTCTTTATAAAAAACCTCTGCACACGGATTAAAACTTACATTTGACATGTAGCGTAATGATAATAACAGCTATATGTAACACAAACCAGGGTCAGATAAAAGGTTACCATCTTACTACTCGTAAAAGCCTGTCATGACACTTTGCTATTCAGCTTCACATACTTTATTGCTTAACAAGTGAGACTGTAAACAATCAAACACTCCCAACGCGGCATTGAAATGGGAGGGACTATCTCGACCACACCACTGAGTACATCAATATTGAATACTAATTTATCCATGACTACACCATCACCATTTTGCTCCTCACTGCTGTCATTTTCATTGTTTTGAGCCAAAATGTCATCAATTTATGCTAATTCACTTGTGTTAATATCAATGTTGATTTTCACGAAATCCTTTCATCACTTGCCATTTATTTATTTATTTATTTATTCATTCATGGTTTTTGGGTACATCATTTGAATGTTCAGGAACTAAACAATTGAGGTAATAAACCAGGTCATACAACATACAAAACTTGTGTAAGTCAAAACATAATAAAATATTATATAGAGTTTTAATATTTGAACAATTAATTATCGACAATACAACCACAGCTTTAAGGTCACGAGAAATTATGTTATTCCATCAGCTGTTGCATAGATAAAGTGCTACGATGCGTCTGATTGGTCAACTGAGATGACGCGGCTGATTGGCCAACTAGAGATGATGCGGGACGCCATGATGGGGTGACAATGTTACTAAAAAAAGAAGGTGTGCTTGCACTTGCAGGTGGTGTTTACATTTTTGAGATTTACCCAGGCTTGTGTTTTTACGACTTTATAATAAACACACCTGACTAGGATTATTGAAAATGTTGGAGGGGAGAAGAAATTTAGGCGTATATACGAAAAGTTGTGAATGAATTAGTTGTCTAACAGTAGAAAATCATTATTATTATAAGTATTATTATCATTATTATTATAACTCTTACAATTGCGCATAAATGCATGGTGGTAAGTTCCAATTAACATGTAGTCTTATGAAGAATGGTTGGGACCACTTAGAAAAGTTGTATAAATGTAAAAATTATATAAATGAGAATCGTACAAAAGGGTTTTACTGTATTAGGGTGGGAAAAAAATGATAGAAGCTGTAAAACAATGGATCCAGGAACAATGCATAGAGGTTTCTCTGTATATAATATAGGCTTACTATACAATTAATAATTAGAAGTGTAGACCCTGACTATAAAATTATTCTTTCAAGGTGATGAGGTTCTTTGCTCCAAAGAATAAGATTACAACAGTGCCGAAGAACTTTGAAAAGAAAACACTGAGAGTTCTATCATTATTTGATGGCATTGGAACTGGTAAAGTATATTACATTTACTGATAATTTAATAAGGTTTTACCATATGCCATTTATAATATATTGTAGATTTATAGTGTTAAATGGTAAATGCTGACGTGATCCCAGCATAAACACGAATCATCACACAAAATGAAATGCTTTTCAATATATTTAAGGCAGTGGTGTATTCGTAAAAATAAAAGTACCAAGGCGGTGATAGCTGAAAAAAAAACATTCATCCCAACTTGGCGGGGGAGGGGGGGGGGAAACTTGTGAGCTG
>CAXFZR010000412.1:17500-18854 GCA_964007535.1 Brachyptera risi
GCTCCTTTGCTCTTGCTTCAATTCTCCTGCTTGTCTGTCCTACGTACGCTAAATCACAATCAGAACACGGTATTTTATACACTCCTTTCGATTCATTCATTATAGTACTATCTTCACATTTGAGCACGTCCCCGATTTTCTTCTCCGTTGAGAATACTGTCTTTATATTCCTTTTACTCAACATCCTTCCTATTACGTCTGTCGTTCCCTTTACAAAAGGTAGATAAGCTGTGCTTCTTGTCTCCCGGTTTCTCCTCTTCACTATGTGTGTATTTTCTGTTATTAGATTTCCATATGGCTTTCTTTCCGTATCCATTCTTCATCAAAACCTCATTTAAAAAATTTAATTCTTCTCTCTTGTGTTCACTGTCTGTTAATGTTTTAACAAGAAAGTAAACAAGAAGGTATAGATACATATACAGCAAGCTTATATATTTCAGTTTCTTACATAGATATCAAGAGTGGTCTTAGATTCTTATTTTGGAAAATGTTTTATATTGTTATAGTTGTCATATTTTTATTTACTTTTCATATTAGGATAATATTTTCTTTGATAATGACGTGTGCAAATCACATTGAAACGTTAGAAGAATAAAATGTATTACATAGATAACACAAGTGTGTCCGAAAACATTACTATTAATAATATATATATATATATATATATATATATATATATATATATATATATATATATATATATATATATATATATATATATATATATATATATATATATATATATATATATATATATATATATATATATATATATATATATATATATATATATATATATATATATATATATATATATATATATATATATATATATTTATATATATATATATATATATATATATATATATATATATATATATATATATATATATATATATATATATATATATATATATATATATATATGTACATATACATATACATATACATATACATATACATATACAAATACATATACATATACATATACATATACATAATATACATACATACATACATACATACATACATACATACATACATATATATATATATATATATATATATATATATATATATATATATATATATATATATATATATATATATATATATATATATATATATATATATATATATATATATATATATATATATATATATATATATATATATATATATATATATATATATATATATATATATATATATATATATATATATATATATATATATATATATATATATATATATATATATATATATATATATATATATATATATATATATATATATATATATATATATATATATATATATATATATATATATATATATATATATATATATATAT
>CAXFZR010000413.1:0-7500 GCA_964007535.1 Brachyptera risi
ATGTAATTTCGTGTACTGCTCTCAATAGAATTATCAGTTGGTCATTCGCTTTGCACACTGATTGAAAATAATGCACACTTTTCTATGTTTCATTTTTTACTAATTGATATGTGTTCTTAATCATTGCATCCGATATTTTATGTTTGGAAATAATATAATACTTCAATCCTTTTTTTTGTAGATGATTGTTTTGGACAGAATTGTATTATTCTCATTCAAGGTATTACATTGTGTGTTGACTCAATTTATTAATAGCTTGTGTTTTCAATATGACAATGGCTACAAGCTACTGCCTCATTTTCTGATAAGTCTTTACAACTTACTCTTAGACACAAATAAATTGAGTGAATAGTTGAATACAATCCATCTTCACCATCACAATTCCATAACATCAACACTGAATACTGATGTATGTATTATCAAGTTGAAGTTCAAAATGAATTCAATACAGTGATGTTTTGAATGACCATTCTTAATTATTATCTTTTTCAAATGTCTGTATTTTATTGGTCGTGACTATTCTCATCATACAATACAGAAATGTCATGAACACATATCGGGATATTTGAGACTCATAATATGTTTCGATTAATAAACTTGAAATACACGAAATATCAAGCAAAACTACTTGAACGGTTTCGTCAAAACATGAACTACAAATACAGATCATCGGTAATCTGCGCTTCAGTATGCAATGCATGCACTACAATATAACAATAGTTGTGGACAGACATCCATAATAATGTTGACAAACAGAGATCCACTGATTACCCGTACAGCTGAACAAAGTTTGCTCTCAAATGATAAATTATTGATTTTAGATAAACTCTGATAACTTGATAAATTTGCAATTATGATTCAAATGCATTATGACATTGCATAGTTTATGGTTATATTGTTTGGTTCAAAATAAATCATAATAAACTATAGTATTAATGATCATCAGTCAACTTATTCTTGTTTTGTTTTCCTACTTCACATATCTAGCTATATTCCCATCTACGGTTACGTCTGACTCGGTCAACCAAGGCATTACTCTGGATACTGAAATCAAGTCGGGCGTGGGTTCGATTCCCGCATGAAGCACTGGTTTTTGTTTACATCATTCTTATATCATGCCCTCATTTTTCTTCAGTATAGTCTATAGCTTGGCTTTCGATTGCTGTCATCACCAAACCTAACTCACAATAGCCACAAGATTTGTTGATTTCGAAAAACCAAATTACACATGTTACAAACAAAATGATCAGTCTTCCGCAAAGCCCGACAGGAAAACTGATATCACGTAAACGTAGTAGATTCATGACATATGGAACATAGATATCTGAAAGAATATAATCTGAAAGATTGCAGGACGAATTCAAACATAATATCATTTGAATATGAAAGATTTCAAATCCGGAAGGTTTTAAATCCGGAAGAATTTGAATCTGAAAGAATTTAAATCTAGAAGAACGGAAATATGGAGAAATTAATATCTGAAATAATTAAAATCTGAAACAACATAATTCAGAAGGAATTCAAATCTCTCAAAAGTGAAGTTATAAAGTGGGATATTGTAAGATGCACGGAAGTGCTTTGATAAGCCACGATCATATGCTTGATATGGTCGCCCGAGTTGTGTACTATTGATTGGTAACGTACACAGCGTTCTTGGGGTTATACACACGCTTCATTCCTACTGCAGGCACGCCTTTGTGGCTACAAACAATTAACAGTCCCGTCTTGTTCTGATTTCTTAATCACAATATTTCCTGTTTATATCGTTCAATAAGTTGGATAAACATTCACTCCACATTTGAAATAACTATGAGATAATCAGTAATACTTTGTATTGATTTTTAATATTCAGCTATTAACAATATAGTGGTATCAGCTATCAGCTCTTAAATGATCCGTTTCGACCATAATCTATATTGTTTGTGCATCACGTTTATATTGTGGATATTATTTTTATTTCGTGAAAGGCCATTACAAATTTCTGATTATTTCAACAAACTGTAGTTAATTATCTTTTCTCGCTAACTTCATCTATTTAATCACTTGATTGAGTTTGAGTGAACCAGTACCTAGCACACTAAACCGTTATTCAGGAGACGAAAGTTTGATTTTCGTCATGGTCTACCATTCTGAAAAACTCTTCGTGGTTTTCCTCTGTCGTTTCCCATCTGTTCAAAACACCTGATATAATAACTTCACGATGATAATAGTGATAATAATTACGATCAGGATTATTTATTTATTTTTAGTTTCAAGGCGTTTTATTCATATGTTAAATTATACAACATAATAATAGCGTAGACTTACAAAGTCACATGTGTCTCGACTTCTCTGTGGGTTTACATATTGTAAAAACATATATTAGATTGATTTTGAAATCACCATCTGGATAGCTGAATAATAAGATGTAATTGTTTTCTTTTGAATAATACAATTGAAGAAGTAAAATATAAGAAATTGGGTAGAACAACATTTAATTGGGTATGAATTTTTTATGATTCTATTTTTTATCTTTTTTCAAGTATGTTGTACATTCTGAGAAGTTCATTGCTTCAAAACAATCTTCACTCACGCACTCACGATATTTTAGACACTTTTCTCATTTCAGCCGGAGTTTTATTGAATAATTTTGGAATTGAGAATTGTTTCTATTGTCTGCCATAAGAATTATCGAATGGAGTTTCGACAAAATTTTCCCTCTGTCTTGTCACGTGTTGATGATTGACTGTATTCTCATAATCAGTGTAAAAATGGTTATTATTATTATTTTTTTTTTAATAACATCGAAACTTGATACAAAATCATTGTTTCCCAATTAAGGCTATGAATGATAAGTAGGATCGTTTGGACGGAGCACCACAAGGGCGATCTTACCACCCCATTTTAATTATTTAAAACCAATGAACTTCAACACCAGGGTTCATTACGCTGTTGGTGACCATAACTTTCCGCCGCAGATAAAAGTATTTCAGTTTCCGAAAGTCCGAAATACATTCTAAGTAGAAACCATTTCTGTGATATATATCCGGACATTACCAGCATTGGTATCAAGAGTAAATAAAACACACGAATATTGATATCTTCCACTTTGAACTAAGTCTCTTGGGCAATGATCACTCCTTTCCATTAACAACAGATGTAAAGTTTATCGTTATACAAAATGGACAAAAAATGAGTGGTAGGCCTATATTGTTATACTTGGGCCTATCACTCTTTTAATTAAAGTTCTTGATTAAAAATATGGAGAAGTGAAGATTCTTGAAAGTCAATAGTTCATTATTGAATTTTCACATCCATTTTTCGATTCAGGCATTTTATCATTTCAAATATTCACTTTTGTATATTCTCAATCTCATTTCAATAATTATCAGTTGTAGGCCTACAGCCCCATGAGAGAATACAGTATCCCGATATTGATTCTATGAGTGAATGATTAACTATCAACTTATTAATGTATTGAGATTAGCATAGGGCCTCAAAATTTGTATGCTATACATATCAGATCTAAGACCGTTACACACAGTTTCAATATGTTTGTCCCATCCAAATTGGCTATCAATTATTGGGTCCAAATCTGTATAATGAGAAGTATTTCAATTCTCGAATTACATTTACACGTTCCTGAAAAAATATTACAATCTGCTCTGAAATTATGATGAAGACAGGCAGAAACATGGGAAATTACGTCGACATTTTCTTCAATTTCGAATGATAAATGTAGGTGCATGACTTTGGATTTTCCGTAATCAATTGTAATCATTTGTAATAATAACAATAATATTACTAGTGATGATAATTTGATGTTCATAAGGTTTAAAGATGGTTATTTATCAATTCAAGATTATACATTTGTGTTCACAATATTCCACAAACCCTGTAAATAGACACATCTGAGGTTTGCATAGAGAATTATAACACAAGGACAAATAATAATGTATGTTGAGACGAGTGGCCGAGTGATAAATACACTGAACCGTCATTCAGGAGACCGGGGTTCGATTCCCACCATGGTCGACCGTCCTGACAGGGTTTTTCCGTGGTTTTTCTCTGTCGTTCAGGTCAATACTGGGATGATTCCTTAACTAACAACAGACCACGACCGACTCCTACCCACTATCCAAAAACACCTAATAGAATAACTTTTCATCTCATCATCTCATATATCATTCACCGACAACAATAGATTGTAGTCATCAGTAAAGTGCTTCGTTAAGCTCAATATGAATTGAAATTTTGCGAATAATAATATACTGGAACAAAATAATTACAGATGAAATGATGACGTAGGTTGTTTTGTGGAACATACGAATTCCAATGGTTTAAATTATAAATACATGTATGAATGTATTCAAGCTTTCTCATTATTATAATTATAAAATATATGAAGTTTCATTCAACATAGGAAATAAGTATAATGATTTCATCACGTAACAACACCAAACTTACTTGCTGGGAAAAATTCAGGACTTATCCGTCATACGATTATTACTTAAAAACTACAACATAATACAAAATATTACCGGGTGATTGATTGGAACTGAAACTTCCTGACATGTACAATTGGAATTTTGAAATACAAACAAAACTGAATAAATACGCAAATGAACAATTAGTTGAACTTGTTTTTCCATTATATGTCAGGCCAAATTTATGATCAATTCATCAAATAGTTTATTCAATATATCAATTAACAGCAGAGTTTGACTACACATAACAAATGGCTGAGTGAATCGCCATTATAGTCAATATCATTTAGGTATAAATTCAATCGAATTCGAGTTGAAACTGAGGTAATTTATTGTCAGCAAATAACATTATATTACGAACATGTTAGGTGAATATCTAACCGAAAATTTCTTGAGTACAATTATTAGTCAATCACTAATAATTAAATCGAGTAGCCAAGTTTTTATCTCCCTCTTAACTGAATTGATATTGGATGAATTCAACAAGTTTTCTGGTATTTTATTGAAAATAACTGAAATGGTATACTGAAATGGCAGCTGTGTCTTGCCATGTTTATTATTGAAATTATGGAAATTAAAAATAACTGTACCATTTGATCCGGTAGTTATTGACTTTGTGTAGAGTGCTTCATATTGTTGGGAATACCGGTAATGGAAGTTTACCATAAACTCGTATAAAAAAGCTATGAATGGGTAGTAGTTTAGAATGGTGATAAAGGGCTGCAATGTTATCAATATATTTCAAATTAATCTCCAATCGTGGTATTGACATGATCAGGTTGTTTTGCAAGGAAGTAATTTTATTCAAATGAGCAAAAAAAGCGTTTCCCCACGTAAAAAGACCGTATGATATTAACGACTCTGCAAAGCCGTATACATTAATTCATTAACAGTGAATGGTATACACATTTTGAATTATATAATTGTAGAGCACTTGGCTCTCAATATTTCACACAAGGTGTCAATATGAGGCCTCCGTGTAAAATCATGTCGATGGTCACTTCTTAGTATAAAGAATTACCCACCTTATAATCGTGTCATAACAAGTATAACAGTGATTCTATCCGATTGAATTATGTAAGTAATTACTTATGAGAATAATAAATTAGGTTGACTGGATGAAGTTTTAGATCGCTGAGAGGTAAGCAAATGTGAATGAATTTTGTTTTGCTCGAATTAGTTACTGAATTATTATCATGGGTCTATTTTAAAATGTTGGAAGTTTGATTGTATGTTATACTCATCCATGTTTAATTTCTTGTGGGCTGTTGATAAAACGGTCTCATCAGCGTGCAAAAAACCCGACTATATGATGAACAATTCAGCATTTCATAAACATAAATTAGGTGAGGAATAGGGTATAAAATGGATTCCTGTGGCACCCCAGTCCCACCGAGTTTAAGTTATCTGGAGTTACTAAGAATTTCACTCAAATTTGTCCATTCTTCAAGTATAATGAATCAGTTCATCATTGACCCTCTCACACCCATTTCATCGAGACAAGAAATTAATTCATCATGAGATAAGTTATGACCGCTTTGGAAAAGTCGATGAACAAGGCGATTACTTGCATATTATTGTTTAATTCGCTATTGACAAAATCAGAAAATTCTACGAGAAGGTTGGAAGTGCTCAGCTGTCTCTTTGGAAGCTACAATATAATTTATCAATAACATTGAATTTATTTAAATGATCGTTTAATGGCAACACAACGCTCTATGATTTCATCAATTACTGGTAATAGCACTATAGGTATGTAATTGGAGTACAACAAGTGGAGACCTCTTTAATAAATAGGACGGATAATAGCAATTTTTTATTCAACTGATACTATACTTGTTTCGTAAGACAAATTTATGAACTTGGTTGAAATAGGACTAATTATTTCAGATAACAAAACCAGACCTTTCACTCTTATATACTGACAAATCCAAGCTGCTTGTTCACATCTATAGATGTTCTATTATATATCGTATTTGACTCTATGAAACAGGCGGCATAAACATTGATTGAGGTTGCACAGTAGGTTGATTGTAGTCAGAAGTAATCATGCTGCAAGAATGGGGTATGGAATTAACGTCATCAATGAATGAGTTTACGAATCCATTAGCTGGTTCATTATTTGATTTCTTTTCACCAATATATTTTTTCATAACATCGTCTACCGATTTTTTTCTTTCCAATGTAGAGTTTATAGATTGCCAAGTTTCTTTATCATTGCTCTTTGATTTTCTTGAAATGTCTTCAAAATACGTAGCTTTTGCTTGCTTTAATTTCTTGCTGCTTGTTGAGTTATGGTAATTCTTGGGGGGAGATTTTTTTACGATTTCTTAAAATTGAGAGGTATTTTTTTGGTATAATTTGGTTTTTGCATATTTTAAACGTCGTTTTCTATGTTTATTATCATGGGTAGGAATTTGTATAGCTCCAACGTTCTATCAAGTCTGGTGCTACAATTACATTCGTAAGGTATATTTTATGTAAATTAGTGTAGTAATACTTGAGTATGAACCGGTAACAACATATTTTTTTCATTTGGAAAATATTCAAACTCTGATAGAAATTATTGCTATCTAGATTGGAAATTGCTGTTGAATGATGGGATTTGATATATTTAATGATCTTATTTTAAATAGATGTCAAGTTTTGGAGATGAGAGGTAGACGCATTGCCTCAAACCAGAATACCATGATTAACTACTGATTCAGCCAGAGTAAAAATGGACTTTCTAAGGAGGAATATGGGGAGAATATGTTTGAGTGTATATATAAATTATGAGCACAAGATCTCAATCTATTACAAATAATACCGGTGTGAGGTCTCCAAGAAAAGAAAATATCAATTGTGAGTCCGAGATAGACGTGCTCATTCACTACATCGATTTTTGTCTGACAGCCTCAACATACATTTCCTTCACTCATACTATGTGGCCAACTATAATAATGAAATATATTCTCGAGAAAAGTGTTTCTCTGTTCGTTCATAGGTGTGCTGAAATCTATCATTCTTGATTTACTTGAATTTATCACCAAAT
>CAXFZR010000414.1:0-51896 GCA_964007535.1 Brachyptera risi
ATTGATACAGACATATTGTGTATTATATGTCTTTATAACATAAAATGTTTCACACGCATGGTTACTTTTCTGTGAACGCAGATTATTCGATTTTAAAAAAAGTATTGAAACATATTGACCCAATCTTTCTCATTTGTTTTTATAAACTATATATATATATATATATATATATATATATATATATATATATATATATATATATATATATATATATATATATTTATATATATATATATATATATATATATATATATATATATATATATATATATGAATATATATATATATATATATATATATATATTTATATATATATATTGATATATTGATATATATATATATATATATATATATATATATATATATATATATATATATATATATATATATGTGTGTGTGTGATGTCTGAAGTTTTGAGGGCCGGTGGTTGATGGTAGGTGTAACTTTGCAGAAAATTGCCCTTCTTTGATGAGTGTTGTTGGTTCTGAAAAGAATATATATATGTTTATATTATATATATATATATAATATTTAATTCATATATTATATATTGGAATATATATTATATATATGGTTCTCTTTACAGAACCAACAACACTCATCAAAGAAGGGCAATTTTCCGCAAAGTTACACCTACCATCAACCACCGGCCCTCAAAACTTCAGACATCACACATATATATATATATATATATATATATATATATATATATATATATATATATATATATACATATATATATATATATATATATATATATATATATATATATATATATATATATATATATATATGTATATATATATATATATATATATATATATATATATATATATATACATATATATATATATATATATATATATATATATATATATATATATATACATATATATATATATATATATATATATATATATATATATATATATATATATATATATATATTCATCATTAAAATCATGTACTATTACATGAATTATAATAATCATTATACAACTCATTGTGTTGATATACTTGTTTCATTTTATTTGTTTATCATGGTTCAAAAATGCGAAAAGTAGACAAACTATACAAACGGTATGGAAACTGTGTATTTCTATAGTTTCGATGCTGTTTTCATGATGGTATCGTTAAGAATAGGCGTAGGCTCTATACTAACAACTTACATCTCCCATTTAATTAAGACACCTGATGTATGGTAAGGTGAACACGCCGCTCTAATGCCACCAACCAGTGACGCCCTGAAGTTTCACATCCAGAGGGCACATCTTCAGGCGTCTATTTGGATCAACGCCTGTTCACCAGGATACATTCAGCTATCTCCCGAAGATTATGGATGGATACGTGACAGTGATACACTTCTGTCTGTGAAAACAATGACTCTACCAGCAATGCCACAAGGCTGTGAAGAGCTAGTGTTTTGTAATTGTAAGACTGGTTGCAGGACAAATAGATGTCAGTGTAGAAAAATATCATCACCTTGCACGATGAACTGTAACTGTGGTTACTCCGAAACAGGTTGTTTCAACGAGCCCGTTATACATCAGATTGGCCACACAGTATTCTGTATTAATCGTATTTCTATAGATAAGGATTTTGTATCACATTTTCAAAAATAATTATAACAGTAGTAGGAACTGACTTATAATAAACTGACTTAAATATAATAAACCAAAACAAGAAGCCCGCGTGAGACAAAGTCTTGTGTGCGGGCTGTCCTATAATAATAAAATAAGAGTGAGTCGGTACAAAAACTATATAACTTATATATGATTAAACCTAAAGAAAGAAAAACAAATGCAAAAATAATGTATCGGCCACTATTAAAATATTGGACATGAAAAAAACTCTTCCGGGGAAATCCCAATCAAAGCGTATGAACCTTTCGACACACCTACACACCTACAGAAAAAAAAAATAGCTATCAAAGTTTTAAAAATCCATCAGTCTCAATATAAAGGAATCTTCAGTGATTTCTAGCCACCTGCTGAGTGTTTTCTTAAACGAGTATAGTGTACTTCATTTTCTAATATCTAATGGTAATTTATTGTATACATATGGACCCATGTAATCTGCCTGTTTCTGGCATAAGAGTTTATTCATTTTAGATATACTCACAGTAATTGGAAAAGTGGACATGTTATTTGATCTGGTGATGTGGGTAGGTGGTATAGTGATTACTTCATATTTGTCGAAATGTTTATACGTATAACCAAGATCTCCTCCAGAAAAATCTGTTTCATGCCAAATATCTTACATTCTTTAAAAATTAACGTGGAGGGGAACTGATAGTGCTTTTTAGAGTGTTCACCACACTGTGGAAACACACTAGTAGTGTGTGAGGCACCCTGGGACAAATCTGTTGTGAGGCACCCTGGGACAAATCTGTTGTGAGGCATCCTGGGACACCTTGACCCTCGACGTTGACCTTTGACATTGACATTTGACCTTTTCTTTGGGGATCATTTTTTTTCGATCGATTTTTTTTTTCGATTAATTTTTTCGATTTGTTTTTTCTTGCACTGTTGGTGATACCTTTCTTTCTGCCACCATTTTTTAATTCATCATTTCCTATTTTATTATTATTATTTTTCTCGCACTGTTGGGTGCTGACTTTTTTGCCGTCATTTTCAATTATTTTATAATTCATTTTATTTAAATCAATTTGAAAACAAAATATCTTTCACCTGCTGGGATTTGAACCCGGTCAGTTTGCGCTAGCATTTCGCTTGCAGTGGAGTATCAGCTACACTAACCAATCAACCATGGAGACGGGATACGTATGATAGGTTAAAAGTCATACATGTTCTCAAGGGGCATGACGTCACACTCTACAAGTTTATACACGCTCTGTATCATACAGAACTTTGAAGATTCAGTACACATTATAAAGGACCAATATGTAACAGGGATATCATCGAGGTATGAGAAGAATAAATACAAGTATATACTCGACATATTTTATTATTATAATTTTCTCGACAATACAAGTATACGTATTTTCTTATTTTCTCAACAACGGACATACTTCTAGAATGGAATCATTCACCAGTTGATTTGCTTGAAAATGTACTCTGATCCAAGCTCATAAACTACTCTCTCCATAGTAGAGGACATGAACTTCTCTTCAAAATGAAGTCTATCAATATAATTATCCACAAAATTAAAAAGCATACTTTCATTCTTACTATTATTCGGATATTTCTTATCGTATGCCTCTAAAATTCCACCTTGTAATTTGTTGAACCAGTCAGCGGTAATAGAATAAGAGTTTTCATTGAAATACACACTCAACGAAATTGCTCGAGATTGCTTTAAAATCTCCCTACATGTCACTTCCCCGAAAAACACACCGGAGCCTAAGACTTTGTTTGATTTTATTCCAATCACATTCACAGTATTAAAAGGTTGCACAAACATAACATGATCTTGAATCTCGACTGTTTTTGGTGTATCACTGTGTTCTGTGAAAACATACGAGCTCCAGGTCTTGAGTTCTCTCAAAAGTATTGGCCATTCACTCGAGCTTATCTTCACACCTTTGCCTGTCGACGACGACATTATCATCATGAATGGTTTGAACCCATCTCGCACATTTAGTCCGGTGACAATCATTTTCGATCTTGATGGATTGATATAAAACAATGACTGACATACACCAACGACAGGAATCTCTTCCACGCTTTCCAAATGTTCAACACTTGAAACCGATTTAGAACTCATATTGATGAGCACTTTAACAATTGTTGTACGTACAAACTCTAGGATGCAACTGAACAACTGGAGGCTCACGGTGATCGAGGTCAAACGTGTTCAGACTTGTTTCACGGTCGCCATACGCAAACGCTCTCGCAACGACCTCCGCTTGCAACGCTCTCTAGGAGCTAATTATAGAAGTGGTCGCAAGCGATCGCAGCGCTCTCTAGGATCTAATTATATAAGTAGTGGCAATGTTGAAGAGCATTCGCAACGCTCTCTAGGATCTATTTCTAGAATTAAACGCAATATTCAAACACACTTAATACCCTCGAGGATCTAGTTCCGGAATGATGGTTATTTTTTCGTACGAATCAATAAATAACAAACATCTGTGCTTTGTCATTCGAATATACTTTATTTATAAGCATTGGAATAAAAATAACATTTTCTATCTTTATATTGATTGAATGAACCCTACTTCTAAAAACACCAAATAATGATTATGATAATAATAATAATAATGATGATGATAATATTAATAATAATGAGTGGAGAGTCAACTCCTCACTTTCACGCCTTTCTCCGTGAACAACAACATTGATTGAAATTATAATCGTACTTCGTATGCTTTATGCAATGCCCAAACTTTTTGAAATATAAATCTCTCACTTTAGAATCATTCTTCTCTGGTGATCCTTCTTCAAAGTATTCTACGAATGACTTCAAAGTTCCTCCATCAGATTTGTGTGTAAGATACAGTACACAATATTCACCACACACTTCTGAAAATGGACTCTGAAGTTCCACAGGGTTATAAGTCCAACTTTTACACTGACGATTCAGAAACTGCTTGTGTTGTCTCACCATAGGTGGTAGGCCATAAGAATCAAAGTATTCACCATGCCCGAAAGAGTCTATATGAATTGCAATCAAATGTGATCCAGGTAGACGACTGATGTCTGTGTTCACTATCAGTGAGGAGGGTTGGCATACATAGCGTGGTAACTTATCAGCAGCAAAAACTCCATTAAAATTTCCATTTGATTTCTCAGCACTTTTCAATGCATTCTCCAACATATGGGTCAACATTTTCAATTCTGTCCCGAACAGTACATGGCTTATCGAGAGGTAAGTTTCTAATGAGTCTACACGTTGGATTCCACTTCTTATGTTCTTCAATAGGCGAATCGTTCTTCTCCCAGCAGTGGATTTCCAGATGACAGAAAGCACACTTCACAAGATCATCTTCCAACTTGTAATAAAAACCAGCACGAGCCAAATCTTCTTTATTGACAAACTTATTTGTGAATGTCTTCAGTGATTTTAGACGAGTCTCATACTTGCTGAGATCAGTTAAATCTTTGTTTTCACGACACCACTCTGCAAACTGTGTACCAATCTTCTTTGAACACATGAAATTTGAGTAGCGTGTATGAGAAGGTATGCAACAATTAACCTCTGGATTATTGGGTAGTGAAGTCATTTCAGGACAGTCCAGTACACCCAAGTTGATGATACGATTCCCCACAATGGGAACAAGTACATACATATGCAAGTCACCGCATGTGTAGAGAAAGTTGTATTTCTCTGTATTTTGCATAATTATCTTCTTCAAATCGTTATAGTCCTCATCCCCCTCCTGCCATTGTATACCGTAGGCTTTAAGGCAAAGCTGCTCATTTATTCTTCTCACTTCGGGATTCAAATCAGTAATACTGCATGGTGGTTTGAAAATCCAATGTTTAGCTCCAAGTGTCTCGTTATCCACCATTGTGACTTCCTTCACCACATTTAACACTCCCGAATTATCAACGAGCAAACTCACACATATCGTACACGCACTCATGATGATTGTCGCTGAAGTACTGACTATACAAACGCGTTCACGAGAGATAGAGAGAGAGAGAGAGAGAGAGAGAGAGAGAGACAGAGACATGCTCAAACATGCTGCTATGATGTCACCGCTCAAGGTCAGACTTCACGAGCTTCAGTTGCTGTAGTCGACAATAACATTCCGGTTCCCATCGATCTCGAGCAAGTTATCAAACTCTGCATATAAAATACAGTCTATGGTTTCTGTGAGCGAATTTTTGAAACGAATGTCAACGCGCAAGCTTCCATTACGTTGCAAACACCAATGATCTGAACTTGCTGATAAATCTGGTGTCAAATCGAATGCTATGAGAAAATAGCCACTAGGATATTCTTCCCTGGCAATATTATTTCCTTCATCCTTGAAGTGGATGCCTGTTCCCGAATATAGTGTATGGTATGCCCTAATATATTGCTTATTGTCAAAATCGGGTTGCAGAGGCTTAGTTGGCACTTGATGTCCGTCGACATAGATGGAAGCAAAATTCAAACCAAAGTTTTGAAAGTTGAATGGATTCTTCTCAAAATCTCCATTGAATGCTGCATTGCTCACAAGACCAATGATGATTCTTTTCGGTAGCTGACCCATGGAGAGGTTATCCAGAGTTTTACTCTGCAAGCCTGAAGGTATTGTCACAGTCTTTATTTCCACTCGGGTAATTGGATATTTAGCATTGACTTTTTCTATTGCTCTGTTATGAGCAATGAGAATGGAAGGATTCACTTGAACCTTTCGTACATATAGGGTAGCATCAACAATACTTGATTTCACTGCATCACTCTTCGACATGATGTGAAAAGCATCTTTACTTCCTATTAGTTTAATTCGCATCTCAACACCGTTCAATAAGAACCGCTCCTGATTGAACATGTCCGTATGGATATTACCCAGAAGATCGACAGTCTTACCTCCGGCTGTGAAAGTAATGCGTTTAGTTAAACCGTGATTGCCTGTAAAATCATCCATTTCACCCGCTGTATCTTTGTACCATAAGCGAGTTGTGAGATGCGATGATTTGGCGAAAACATCGTAGTTTAACACCGATTCTATGTATGCTCTATAAGCATATGTATGGGAGGGGGGTGAAACTAATTTGCCATTCAGAAAAACATCTACTTGTCGAAATAACGAATGAAGCCAATTATTGACAGGACCCACTGCGACCTCATCGGCAACTTTCGTTCCATCAGCAGATCTTAGCTTCACTTGAATTGAAAGTAAAGTCTGAGACATGTCAATATATTCAGACCCCCGACCAGGTATGACAAACTCTAGTGGTGCTGAATCATTCAGAGAAGCAGTAGGTTTATAAGGGATCCAATCACCACGTTCTAAATTGGTTTGGGTGAGAGGGAGACCAGATAAATCCAATTCAGATTTCATCGATTCCTCCGACTGTGCATGTAAAAAAGACATTTTCTATGAGAATATATCTTCACTGTTTTTTCTTTGCTTACTGCTCACCACCTTCTTCTTCTTGAATTTCTTCTTGTTCTTCGATTTGGAAGATTTTATGCTTGCACTGACCCTAACACCTCTGAAGATGCTTGGTGAATGATTCAAAATGCGTTGCTTTGTAGCTTTTATGCCACTTCCTGTCATAGATGCCAACTTATTCTCGGCTTTTCTTTTCAGATTCTGACTTGCCTCTCCAATTCTTTGCTTCATCGATTGCTTAACTGGTTTTTGATGTACCAAGTCACTGACCAAAGATACGCCTGTATTCAACGCTTCTTTACCCACTGCTATAGCACCACTTTTCAACAATGGAAATGCTGCTCTAAATAAACCCTTGAAAAAACCAGCTAGACCATGTCCCCGCTGATAAACTCCACCTCGAAACACAATCAAATTACCACCAGCTTGGCTCAAGTAATAGCGGGTATACGAGTCGGTATGATGTAACATCGTTAACTAGACTTATCAAGACCACAACGTCGAAAGTGAAGTACCACTGCTGATGTTCCAGTGTGAAATGGTAATGGACTCCCTGTGCTGCCTCTTAAATCTATTTCAATGTTGTTAAACTGGCGTCTCAGTATGGGGACATATTGCAGACTCGAAAATTCACGTGTTATTTGTTCCCCAAAACTATATTTCTTGAACTGTGTGTTAACCATTCTCAAAAGAGGTGCCACTGTATTACCAACTATCTGTGCTTCGATGAGGTCACAATAAACAAAAATAAATGTAGGAATTCCTAGTTCGACATTTGGAAACGAAGTTGCAATGGAATTACCACCAAATTCTGAATCAGGATCAAAACCCAATTGCTGTCCCAATACAGTATCAAACTCTAAAGCTGTAGAACTGTCGTTCATTGAGATATGGCATAAACCTGAATCAGTATCGATCTCTAAAAGGCCTACACCCAATTTAGATAGCGCAGTATTTACAGCTGCAACAAGTTCACGAGAATCTCTGTAAAATCCTGGCTCAACATAAATTGTATCAATCAGATCCAACTTTCGTTCTTTGGAATCTTCGTGTATTACCGTTATAGAATTCTGACCTCGGGACACATTGAATAGTGTTTGTGGATAATGTAACTCGACTAGGGCAACTTCCCATTGGTTATTCAATTGAATAGATTCTCTTAGAAGAGTTGTGAAATGACTTGTAGTATTACCATTGTACAATTCCATAGAACTATTACTTGGAAGAGTGATATAAGAAGAGTCTTTCATATTTTGATGATGTCAGCCTCTGGTAACCACGAATCAAACTTTGATGGATAACCTTTCCATTTGACAAGCACTTTCTTACTGGTGCCTCTACCTGTCGTATCCAATATTTTATCTATTTTGAATTGAGATGATCGTTTATATGCAACTCTCTGCAACTCTTTCTCGTAAAATGATCCTTTAATCACTTCACCATGTAGATCTTCAATTCTATATACAACAGGTTGTCTCTTTATCACAGTTTTCACCTTGAATAATTCTTCAGACCATCCCTGCTCATAACTTTTTTCAAACTTCATTTTTTCTTTACTAATTCTCACAAAATCACCTACTTTTAAAATGGGTCTTGATTTATTCTTTTTCGAAAGTGATACACCATTCAAGTTGTACCACACCTCACGTACATTTTCATCATTAACTTCCGCTGGTGCCATACGAATTGATCTATGCTTCGAATGATTGTAGGCATGCATTAGCTTGGGGAGTACTGTTAAATAGTGGTGAGTATTATGCAACGTAAAGTAACGCCACATTTTACTTTTTAGTGTACGGTTAAATCTTTCCACAATGCAAGCCTTAGTATCAGGATTATTTGTATGATAATAATGAATATCATTTTCTTTCAGAAATTTCTGAAATACCTTGTTGAGAGATTCTTAACCCTGATCAGTCGACAGATGTAAAGGCTTCCGTCCACTTTGTTCGATTATTTTTTTAAAAGCATCAGAAACTTCAACACCAGTTTTTCTCTTGAGTGGTACACTCCACGCAAATTTACTAAATACATCAATGATTGTCATTGGATAAACAAAACCTTTATTGTACTGCTTGATAGATGACATATCAATGAGATCAGCCTGCCATAGATCGTCAATATTATCCACTACATAATGATTCCGTGCAAACCTTTTGCGAGTGGGTTTATGAAGAGTATAAGCATCCTGACTCTGAAGCCATTTGTGTACTAAATACAATGGAATTGATTTATTAGCTGCTCTCCATAACACAGTAGAGGAGGAGGAGCCAGCAGGGTTTGAGGGATCATTATATATTTTTGATAAAACTTTGTCAATTTTCACTTTCATTCAGCAAACTTGAAGTTGTTCCAGGTTGACTCACGCTTTCTTTTAACACTGGTACTTTTTGAGGGAGTAGTTGCTTGGAAGAAGTACTTGTCACGAATGAATTCTCTGCGCCTGTCATTCTTCATAAATGATTGTAGTATATTGAGTTCAGCAAGAACACCCGCAAATTCGGGCCAACCTCGAGGATTCGTATTTTTTTGGTTGTGCACAATGTCGGTGAGATGGTCTGTGATTGAAGAACCGGGAATCTTGACTCCCTTTATTGTCACTTTCCCATAAGTATCCCAAGTTATCGATTTGGATGAAGCAAGCTTTTCGTAAATTATTGAGGCATGAATCCTGATTTTCTTGGGTAGAGATCCAATAGCTTCTTCTTTCGTTATTACAGGATTGTCATTATCATCCATTTCATCTTTGCTATCAGTGCTAATTGATATTGCTAATGGTTTGCCTGCCATATCAATGAAATGTAAATATCTTTGTAATGTTTGGTTATATAAACGCCATTTCTCTGCATCAGAAATACGACTTGATTTGAGAATGTGTTTCATATCGTATGTCAAAGAAGACAGTGTATTAGATAAAGGATGAGAACCAGGATATTGAAATCGCTTGACTATGGATGGATCCATCTCTAAAATCCGTGTCCTTTGTGTTTCATCATCATCATCAACTTCTTGTTCAGATTTGATAGACAATGAAATTGGTTTTCTTGATTCCTCGGCCATATTTTGCTGTTTTTGCAACGATTGCTTATAGAGATGCAACGCTCCACTATCTGAAACGTTTTTATTAGATCTAAGATTTCTCTCTTGTTGAAAATCAACTTGAGATTTGGCATTCATTTCTTGGAGACGGTCTAGTTTAGCCGGATCAATCAGAAGCATCTTCCTAGTTCTCTCCATGATTACTTGAAGATGTTAGACAGAATACTTCCAAGAAGAGGTACTAGCAGCAAAAGTAAAATTGCTCCACCTGACTGAACCAATAATCGTTTTTTAGTTTTCCAAGTGTCACCAGAACGAGCTATCTTACGCAAGACCTTCTTATGACGGCGGAGCTTAATCTTCTGAAAATTATTCAAATGAACACGACCTTTTAATGTATTGTCAGCACAAGCACATATGGAATAAATCAAACCCTTGTCAGCTGCTTTCAGTATTGATTTCCTCACAATGGGGTTAGCCGATTGCAGAGCACGGAGGATATCCGCGTATCTCTTGACACATTCACTCATCTGGGAGTAATGATTCCAATGGAGCACTGAATTATGGTTTTATATTACTAGACTTTGGTAAGTAAACAATGGATTCATTGTCATTAGGAAATATGCATGTGCGCAAGCGCATAATATCAGACGTGGTTTGTTTAAAATCAAGAAGAAGGTATTCATGAGCAGTTGAGCAAGCATCTTCAAAAGCTTCTTGGACATGCTTTGGATTCTGTGGACAAACTTGTCGAGAAAGATGTAGAATTTGATTACGATCTCGAGGATTTTTGAAACAAACAATATAGTGTGCATTCAATGATATATCTCTTCTTCCTTTTCCTTGATAGAACAAGTTTTGCATGAGGAAAATAACACTCAAATTTCTATGATGAGATCCTTCGGTGAATAGATCTACAACGCGATCATCTGCTTCACGCATTAAATCATCCAATATGATGAGTCTGGCTCCTACACTTGGATTAAGATCCTTCGAATCGATGATTCCCTCATGGAAACGAACTCTCGAGTCTAGAACAGTATCATATAAAGACTGATACTCTGTATAACACCATATTATTTCTACAATAGAAGTGTCAATCATAGAGTCTATGTTTTCAATTAGACGACTGATGAAGAACGATTTACCTGACCCTGTGGGGCCAGCAATGAGCATAGTGAAACAATGTTGAAGTCTAGGATCCATGGTGCTGATTGTTCATGAATATACTCTTGCAAGCCTTTATATAGCTTATAATATCCATGAGAATAATTCTGAGCCGTCAGTTGATATTTGTTTGGAAGCCCCATTACTGCGCCAAAGTTTCAACCATCAATGGAGACCTTCATATTTTTTTCATTGGGAAAAAAAGGACCACATAGAGCTAGACGGAATAAACCTATGTGATGAAAATAAAAACAGAGATAATTATACGAGAGTGTGTCACACGAAACGGAATTGTTTGCTCGATAAATGGATAATAATCCTGATAATAATCATGATGAAAAGAGAACTGTGTAGAAGCATGACCTTAGCCTAGACGTTGTCTCTTGTAGCCAAATGGTAAAGTGTCGTTACCCTCAATCAGCCGGCGTTTTGTAACAACGGTTCGATATATTTTGTTCATGGGTCGGGTAACCACCGTAAAATGTTTCACCGTAGCAATCTTATGAAGGATATTCACATTCACGGGCGGTGCATTATCAATAATCATGCTTTTGATGACATCGAAATTAACAGTCTACTGGCCGTATAGTTAAGATTGATACCTCTGACTTTACAAATGATCTTTTCTTTTGTATCGTCACCCCCACAGCTCACTTTGTAGGCATAGTTTTTTGGACCACCACTCACAAATTCTTTTATGTATGATCCATTTCCATACTCTAGCAGCTCGTCGGTCATGTCACCCAGATGATCCCCAGTTTCTATCTCTACTCCTCCAGGTCGGGAAACATAAAACACTGAGTCAGTATCAAAATATAAAACTTCCTCACCCAGCATTTCAAGGTATGAATAAAGTTTAAGTCTAGCTAGTGCAGTGGTGTAAGCGGCAATCACTACATTTGCCCGGGGTGAAGGTGCTATCGCATCGGTCTTTGTTTTCCATGAACAGATTAATTTTTCTTCTCCTAGTGAGTCGCATGTTATGAGCTCAATCGAGGGATCCATTGCTATTTTGACGAGTATATCATAAGCTTCAAGGATAGTGTGATGAGTGAGATCTTGACGCTGCCCAAACTTCCCCCAGAAGGAATTTAACATTAGCTTAGACAGCGATCTTAAACCGGGATTATTTTTTATTTTTGATTGATCGAGTTTGACACCCTCTTTCATCCAAAATCTCTCAATATACTTTGATTTAGCTTCACTACTCTCACACCACGAAGGCCATCCACTTGCCTCGACTTTTGTTCTTAGGAATTTATTAATGTATTCTACAAAAAGTCCTCCAGAGTTATTCTTTTAATTGTATTTTGTGGTCTGATATTGCCATATCTCAAAAACATTTGTTATGCGATATCCTTTTCCACAGCTTTCCTTACTTCTGAATCGACCCATGTTCCAATAAGTTGTTTATCTTCATCAGATGAATGTGGGCAATCGTCTTTGAACAGAGTTTCAGCACATAAGCGACAGAGCGGAAATAATAGCTTCCCATCTAGTCTCACAGGTAAAACGGGGTGATAGAGAGAGTCCGGAGGCACAATTGAACACTTGATCAATCCTTTGATTTGGTTCATGTTGAAATTATGACCCATTAATTGCTTGCAATCATTCCCAACATGGATTTTAGGATGCCTTAATGGATATTCTCCATATTTATTTATATAAGGATACAAACTGCAAACATCCATGTATTTAATCTTCTCACCTTCCTTAACTTTGTAGTATGTCTTCACACAGTTTGTTCTGCCACCGAAAAATGCGTCACGGGGGTTAAGGGGGGCAACGTGTTCCTTCACGTAATTATTGATAAAAGTGAGTAGGTCCGGTGTACGCTCAATCAACGCCTTGAATTCACACTCCCACATCTCTACGACAATATAGCCTGCTTCTCTGAGAATGCTGGAGCGTCGTTCCGTATTTTCAAAACGTGATTCCATGGTATCTCCACCGCCACAGTTTTGCAGTGTTACTGACCTATTCTCGAAGCACTTTGGACACCCATGGAAATAGCAACCATGAAACTGATATATAACATCAGGACGATCAACACGCAGCTGATAACCATCAACTTTGTGACCTAAAATTGTATGTTCAGAACTATTTCGTGCATGTTTGATGGTTATTTGTTGGTCATGAGCTAGCCAGTCGAGCCACTGACAGGCAATAAACGAGTGAGTATCTGCCATACGATAACCTCCTGAAGGGATTATAGCAATTGTGTTTGGCTTGAGAAAATTCTGCTGAAACACTTGCATACAAGCCCCTGCTATTGTCACTGCTTGCCAAAACGGATCAATGTTATTCTCAGCAATGAACTCTTTTCTGAAAGAGATGCAAGATTCTAACAGGATTTTAACATCCTTAACACAATAATTTTGGAGTTCCTTCTGAAAATCGAAAACAGACTTTCTTGCTACCTCATTTGAGTGCCATGAAATAAATTCTGAGCGTTCTTTCTCGCTCATTGCATCGCAGCCATAGTAACAAGTATCAGGTAAAGGCCCGACATATTTATAATTATCAGGATTGTTGAAGAAATGAGGAAAATAGCCCCTTCGTTCCTCCAAGTTGAACGCTTTAGGCAATTTACTGAGAGGAAACGGAAAGAAATTTAGAGAGTCTTTTACAATAACCTCATCTTGCGCTAACATCATAATTTTAGCACCATTTATTATGATAGATGGATTCCACTTCAACTCTTGAATCATATGCGTGGCAATGAAATTACCATCATAACCTTTCATATTGTGCGCAATCAAAATGTTCTGCTTCACATTCCGTCTGTATTTCCGTACATGGTCAAAAAAACCATTCAAGGGAGAGGGGCCTTCAAACACTTTTAGTTTTGATTCTCCAGGTGAACAGAAGTTACATTGAAGACTATCAAATGGTGAATCGATACATCGAAGGCACACTTGCTGACTGACTACTAGATTTGGCTCGTGCTTTTTCATGTGAGGTTTCAGGGGCAACGATCTGTGCTGTGTTGATTCTATGTCAAAGCATGTAAACACTATATTTTTATTGACAGGCATGTTTTTGGGTTTAAGTGGTTTCAGATAACATTTGTGATTAACATCTGTAAACTTGGAACATACATTGCAGTATTTTTCGGAGCATGTGTGTTCATCTCTGTCTCGGAGATTATAAAAACAATGGCAAATATCGCATATTCTTAACACATCGCAAACAGAACGATTGTTGGTATAATGCGGTTTGAGGTGATTAAGATAACAAATTTCCGACTTGAATGCTCTCAAACATACGTCACATTTAACTGCACGACTCTCCGAATCGCTGCAATTCCCATCAGTATAGCAGTGAGGACAGCAAACATCGCACTTATGTGCTCCTTTGAAACGAAATGGAATTTTACAGGGTCTACAATAGTAGCTGGAATCGAAAGCTCCGGTGACAGATGTAATGACATCATAATGATTATCATGATAGAATAGATCAATGAATTTTCGCTCTTGAAGTGCCGTGCCGTCAGGCCCCTCGAACATAAACTCTCTACCTTTTCGATCCATGAAAACTGTGATCTTGTAATCACTGAAATAATTTTGAAATTTACGAATCTCCTCTATGCCACCACCAGAGGTGCTCAAATCCACTGCAGCTTCTCGGCAATATAATTCTGCTTTCCGGAGTTGTTGTTCTCGACCCTTTTTAATATAAGCATTTTCTTTAGTTTTTCCTGTGTAAATTGCAATAGCGACAGCAAGAGCTCTAGCTAGACAAAGATTATCCTTGTTCGTAATCTCAATGAAGGAGTTTTTCTTCTGGATATACTCGGTATCTGAGGTACACTTTTGCACGGCGTTACGGCCTCTACCATTGGCAGGAAGTTCCAGGTGAGTGAGTTCAATGCTCATAGGTCCCTGGGTCAAGAATGATTTATTACTCTGATTTACCGCTTCGATCCTACGCATGATTATCTCTACGTCTAGGTTTGCTGGAACTATGTATGAGATACATATGGGAGTTTCCGGTTCCGCATGGCTGTAGATTTTCATCCCTACTTTGTGATGAGGCAAAATATCAGCGGTTTTTAGATAATCCAAGAGATTTGTGAACGTGGAGTGTAACCATTCGATGGGATTCTCTTCAGAGGGGATTTCATCGAAAACAATATCTAGAGAACGAGAATTCAGCTTATATTTCCGGTTGGCATATACATGTTCGCTTATTATTGTGAACCCTTTTTGACCAGTCCCTTGTTGATTCAATCCAGATTGGGGACTAGCATCAGCAGCTTGTTCTTCTTGTTCCTCTCTGTCTTCTTCAGGATTGAACTGAGGTGCCTTGGAACAACCTGGTTGAGGTGTCAGCACTAAAGCATTGTTTACTTCATACACTCTTGTTGGTGCTGTTGTTGTTGTTGCATTATTCTCCGCAGAGGAGATTTCATTCCAACCAGTTGAAGTCGAGTGAAAGCTCTCAAGTAGGAACAACTCTTCCGACTCAGCAGATGTTAACCCCAAATAATTCCGAAAATCTTTGGTGTTATCCATTACTACTATGCACAAAAACACAAACAATGCACGTGTCAGGCAGATGGCTTTGGGCAGAACCAAAGAGCTTAACAATGAATGAACAACGTCAATCAAATATAATTGAACAAATCAGTTTGCTCCAAGTGTAGGTAGGACTAGACCTACTCTATATCGTTATAGGTGGACTGATGGCCTGGATGAACCAAGAAGCAAAAGTCCACGTATAACTAGAAATTACTGTAGTATGTAATAATATAGTATTTGACGAGTGCAGAAAAAATACTATTGAATGATAATATACGAAGAGATGATGTATGAGTGGACTGATGGCCTGGATGAACCAAGAAGCAAAAGTCCACGTATAACTAGAAATCACTGTAGTATGTAATAATATAGTATTTGACGAGTGCAGAAAAAATACTATTGAATGATAATATACGAAGAGATGATGTATGAGTGGACTGATGGCCTGGATGAACCAAGAAGCAAAAGTCCACGTATAACTAGAAATTACTGTAGTATGTAATAATATAGTATTTGACGAGTGCAGAAAAAATACTATTGAATGATAATATACGAAGAGATGATGTATGAGTGGACTGATGGCCTGGATGAACCAAGAAGCAAAAGTCCAAACAAATCAAGTTGACGAATATATCTGAATGGCTGACGACTTGAAGACAAGTTTATTGAGTGACTGAATGTTTCAAGACAGGCTTTAAGAATGATGGTCAACACAGACGAACACACACACACGCACACACACACACGATGCAGCATCCAATCAGAAGAGTTCTACGCGATCACGTGTCTGTCTGTAGTGTCTTTCCTGCACTTACTAAAACCAAGCGTCAGCGGTTCCAGGCTGACTTTTGCAAGATCTAGCACGTTTATCTCTCTCTATCCAGGTGCTGTCCCAGGGTGCCTCACAACAGATGAGTTCTACGCGATCACGTGTCTGTCTGTAGTGTCTTTTTTGCACTCATCTAAACCAAGCGTCAGCGGTTTCAGGCTGTGACTTTTGCAAGATCTAGCACGTTTATCTCTCTCTCTATCCAGGTGCTGTCCCAGGGTGCCTCACAACAGATACATACTGACTCTCTCTCTCTCTCTCTCTCTCTCTCTCTGTCTCTCTCTCTCTCTCTCTCTCTCTCTCTCTCTCTCTCTCTCTCTCTCTCTCTCTCTCTCTCTCTCTCTCTCTCTGTCTCCAGCAAATTACATCGTGTGACGTCATGCCCATTGAGAACATGTATGACTTTTAACCTATCATATGTATCCCGTCTAAATGGTTGAGTGGTTAGTGTAGCTGATGCATAGAATAAAGCGCAATCTAACCGGGTTCAAATCCCAGCGGGTGAAAGATATTTTGTTTTCAAATTGATTTATATAAGATATAAAATGAATTATAAAATAATTGAAAATGACGGCAAAAAAGTCAGCAACCAACAGTGCGAGAAAAAATAATAATGAAAAAAAATTTAATGGAAAATGATGAACTAAAAAATGGTGGCAAAAAAAAAAGGTATCACCAACAGTGCAAGAAAAAAAATCGGACCAAAAAAAATCGAAAAAAAAAATTAATCGAAAAAAAATCGATCGAAAAAAATGATCGGAAAAAAATTGATCGAAAAAAAATTGATCCCCAATAAAAGGTCAAAGGTCAAATTTCAAAGGTTAATGTCAAGGGTCAACGTCGAGGGTCAAGGTGTCCCAGGGTGCCTCACAACAGATTTGTCCCAGGGTGCCTCACACACTACTCACACTTATATGTTTGATTCAAAAGGGACCGAAAAAACCTATTCGTCGCGTAGAATCGCTGAATTTCTACGTAAATTGAAAATTATTGAGCTTAGATTGTGCAAATTTTTACAATCTTCGACTACGTAGTAATAAAACTTGTTCACATAGCCTGTATATTTTCTTATTATTGAATTAAGGGAAAACTGCTTTGGCCACGCCCACTTTTTGTCGTGGCGTAGACTTTTGCTTGTGCGTTAATAGAATCGCTGGTTTTCCACGTAAATTGGAAATTTGAGCGCTCAAAAGTTGTATTAGTTATAATCTATGGCCATACGATAATAACTTTTGTCCACGTAGCCTAAATATATTATAATTGCAGAAAACCGGAAAAAATGTGGGTAGCACCCACTTTTTGTTTTCTCGTAACCATGGTAACATGTTATAAACAACGGATGTGTATATATTATCTTCTGCATATCTCTTTGATCTTCTGGTTTTAATCTGATTTATCAGTAATTTGAGTGATAAAACAACCCTTTTTTCAATTCAGTCAACATTGACAAGCAGTTCTCTACAAGCCAACTTCAAGGAAAGTATCAGTGCCAAATATTATATGACATAATTGAAGTTGTATTGGAGATAACATATTATGCTTCATAGGCTAGGCTTCCTTGACTTAGTTTTTGAAGATATTGCTACCATCAATTTGTTAATCATCTGTCCAATTCCATATTTTTTCAGATTTATCGTAAGAATGAGTTTCCTTACGTTAATTTACGGTCAGTATTGGTGAACTGTAAGTATATACACTGATAATTATTCGACTATTTCAAACCTTTTGAAGATGACAGCGTTCAATTTTGATCGAGCAATACCTACATCTTAGGCTACTGACATATCTTTTAAAATTTGATTTTTCACTTCGGATGAACAGAATAGGGCCTATGACTATCAATTACATAACAAGATAAGCAACATGGCATATTTCCTATCCTTCCAGCATTGGACCATTTTCACCATGATGGGAGCAGCTCTAGTGGCATTACTATTACGATGAAATGCCGAAACTAGCGTGTAAATGCCGTCAAATTCAAGCCAGTTCCGAGGGCAAGATTTACGTCGGCATTTATTATTCAGGTAATTATCATCTTATTTCTCTATCATCTTCTCTAGTGACCATAAAAACTAAAAAGCTCAACGAAGCTCGACATATTCCACTCTACTACGTGCAAGTAGTATATAGATGTTGAATTATTATCTATCCAAACATGATTTAGCCATGACATGCGCTGTCGTGTACATTTCTGAGATTCGCAATTTCAAATCAAATTGTACATATTAGGCTCATATTTCAATGCATAGTACATAGTTGTATAATTGCATTGCTTTTTTTCTACATTGGGTCTTAACGACGTATTATACTGATGGCTACGATCTATTGGCGTTGGTGGATATGATGAATGAGATGGTGACATGGAAGGTTATTTCAAAGTCGGTCGTGGCCTGTTAAGGAAACATCCCAGTATCAACCCGAACGCGATATTACAATGCATGCATTCCCCCAACTCAAGTCGACCTTTATCTCCATAAGAGCCATGTTAAATTTAAGTTGGTAATAGAACAGCGCGCTTGCAGTGTTCGCTAGTGCATGAATATTTCGCACATTGGTACTTCTGAATTTCGGCCGAGCTGTTCGCTGTCAGTGTTGGGATAATGTTTTTTACGCAGTAAACAAGAGACATTTCCAGTAATAATGAAGATCCATGGAGCAAGATGTGAAGTAAGACTGGTTTTTTGTAAGTAGCCATTCATTATTATTCTCGCGGTAGGCTTCTTTACGAGGTAGACTAGCCTAGATCATAGCAATGATCATATCTTACACAGTGCATAATCCATGATCATATAGGCCTACGGGCCTAGACTGTTGTGAATGTTTATTGTCGCCATTGTGATGCTGTCATTTAGCCCATTTCATTTATTTAATATAGTGTATTCATGACAGTAGGCCTACCCTAGTATAGTGTATTTATGACAGTAGGCCTACCCTAGGCATATGCTATATAAAATACATACATACTTTGACAGTTCCTTTTGATAGGTACATTACATACTTGACATTTTTGTTACATTTAATAATTTAATTCAGCTGTTAGGTTATAGTATATGTTTTAAAATCAAGAAAAAGGCATAATTGTGCATTTTGTGACTAAAGCATGAAACTTTCAGGACTTGTTCCTGACATAAAAAAACATGATTTTGGATATGGACGTCGGCTGGGTTCTGCCCCCGGGGGGCGGTACGCCGCTCCCAATTGTCACTACGCGCGGGCTTGGTTTATATTTATTATCTCATCAACTATATATGTTACAGGAAAATGTTTGATATGAAACGGAAGAAGAAGAGTGACTCTTCATAAAAATATTTGATTCCTGAGGATTGGGCCAACTATGTTGGAGAAAAATAATGTTAAACAAAATTACTGCATCTTAGATTTTCAGTTTTTGCTCAAGAAAAGTTGAAACAATAAGAACTCATCATTTAAAAAAATATTATTCATATTTCTCATTATTTTTACATCATAATATATATTATATGTTACATTGACGCAATTAGTTGTTACACAAATAATTATTGAAGATGTTGAAGTGCGGCCGTGAGCGCGTCCGCCGCCGCTCGTCCCTTCCCGTCTATCGTCTAACCCGCGCTATACGTGTTCTCGCTGTCTCGCTCAGCCAGTCATATTATCCTAGTTATTGTATTTAAAACATTGAATTTTTCACTTTCATGTTTTAATACTATCTTTTACAGAAGTGTGTCACTTGTTAAGTCTTCTTTAGATTTATGTTCCTCAATTAGAGCTGATAATTTGATCTTAGAAAGCGATGTAAGTTCTACAGTCAATAACCAATGACCCTCTAAAAGTAGATTTAGTAGTGAATTAAAAGTATATCAACATATTTGATATTGGCATCACTAACATATACGGAAGGTAATGAATAATTGTTTATATATTAGCGTTCTATCTCAGATAGTCGAAACTGTGCTGATTTTGCGGTCATTCACAATGTTTTCAATATGATAATAAATGCAGAGAAATGTAAACAACATCAGTTTTAACTGAGAATATATTGTTCTGCTTTGCTTATTACAGCCCCCTCTTCCCAACCTTCTTCGTGAATGAGCATAACACAACTGAGACGAGTGGCCGAGGCCCGAGTGGTTAATAAACTGAACCGTCATTCAGGAGACCGGGGTTCGATTCTCGCCATGGTCGACCATCCTGACAGGGGTTTTTCGTGGTTTCCCTCTGTCGTTCAGGTCAATACTGGGATGGTTCCTCATCGACAGACCACGACCGACTCCTCCCACCATCCAAAAACACCTAATGAATAACCTCTCATCTCATCATCATACCATCTCATAATCATTCAACGACGCCAATAGATCGTAGTCATCAGTAGAGTGCGTCGATGAACCCAATTATTAATGCAGTATAAATAAAACATAAGCATAACATACAATTTGTTTCGAGCATGTTTTTGAAATGATAGGTCCGAATACAATCGACGTGCAGTACAATACAAGCAAACTAACCAAGTTAGTCCTCCATTTCACATTCTCCTGAGCACTTGCAGAGAGCCGTATACCAAGTTGGACTTAAGACACTTCAATTTACCGGGCAATTACATTTAATTAGTTCCCTCATTGAATGTCGGGCGTCTTGCAAAGTTGACCAGAACGGCACCCAACTATTGTCTTACTTATTCCATCACCAGTCTTCAGGACTCGGATAACTTGATATTTTGTGAAATAGCTGTCTCCACACGTGACCCCCTTGACATGAAGCCCACATGATATGTTGATGTATGCAGCACTCGAGGGGGAATATTTTCAAGAGATCTAAGTTTCTTGGTAAAAATTTCCAGCCTCGCTTCGTTTTGATTTCCATTTGAAATTTGCTCGATTTGATTTCCAATCAGAGATTCAGTAAGGTCTGGAAGGGTGTTTCCTTCTTGCCGACACCGAAGAATGATGAAACAGCGTCACAACCAGATAATGAATGAAACATTGGCAAAGCTGTCGACCCATGTGGTCATGTGGTCCTATAGAGCTAGCAATGAGATGTGCACCAATGTACCTATAACTCATTCCAGTTCCAAAATCAATCCACAGCACATCTGAACGAACTTTAGCAACTACTGATACAGCTAAAACTACGACGTCTGTATCTACAAGTATTCTAATAATGAATTTTGAAAATCCTTTCTGAATTGCATTCTGGATACGAAGAAAGATGCTCGTATCGGCTTCTTCATGAAAATAAGATGATATGTTATGAAGGCCCTCTGGTTCATCACTCACAACATAATCTTCGACGGTACCACATAACAATTTTGTAGCTATAGCAGATTGTACCTATAGCAGATTGTGAAATTGTGGAATTGTTATTATAGTATCTGCTATAGGTATCTCCTGCTATCTCCTGATATGCTATCTCCTGAGCACTCTCCAAGTGCTCAGGAGAATGTGAAATGGAGGACTGACTTAATGAGTTTGCTTGTATTGTACTGCACGTCGATTGTATTCGGACCTATCATTTCAAAAAAATGCTCGAAACAAATTGTATGTTATATGCTTATGTTTTATTTATACTTCATTCATAATTGGGTTCATCGGCGCACTCTACTGATGACTACGATCTATTGGCGTCGTTGAATGATTATGAGATGGTAGGATTATGAGATGGGAGGTTATTCATTAGGTGTTTTTGGATGGTGGGAGGAGTCGGTCGTGGTCTGTCGATAAGGAACCATCCCAGTATTGACCTGAACGACAGGGGGAAACCACGAAAAACCCCTGTCAGGATGGTCGACCATGGCGAGAATCGAACCCCGGTCTCCTGAATGACGGTTCAGTGTATTAACCACTCGGGCCTCGGCCACTCGTCTCAGTTGTGTTATGCTTATTCACGAAGTAGGTTGGGGGGAGAGGGGGGCTGTAATAAGCAAAGCAGAACAATATATTCTCAGTTAAAACTGATGTTGTTTACATTTCTCTACATTTATTATCGTATTGAAAACATTGTGAATGACCGCAAAATCAGCACAGTTTCGACTATCTAAGATAGAACGCTAATATATAAACAATTATTCATTACCTTCCGTATATGTTAGTGATGCCAATATCAAATATGTTGATATACTTTTAATTCACTGCTAAATCTACTTTTAGAGGGTCATTGGTTATTGACTGTAGAACTTACATCGCTTTCTAAGATCAAATTATCAGCTCTAATTGAGGAACATAAATCTAAAGAAGACTTAACAAGTGACACATTTCTGTAAAAGATAGTATTAAAACATGAAAGTGAAAAATTCAATGTTTTAAATACAATAACTAGGATAATATGACTGGCTGAGCGAGACAGCGAGAACACGTATAGCGCGGGTTAGACGATAGACGGGAAGGGACGAGCGGCGGCGGACGCGCTCACGGCCGCACTTCAACATGTTCAATAATTATTTGTGTAACAACTAATTGCGTCAATGTAACATATAATATATATTATGATGTACAAATAATGAGAAATGAGAATAGTATTTTTTTAAATGATGAGTTCTTATTGTTTCAACTTTTCTTGAGCAAAAACTGAAAATCTAAGATGCAGTAATTTTGTTTAACATTTTTTTTCTCCAACATAGTTGACTCAATCCTCAAGAATCAAATATTTTTATGAAGAGTCACTCTTCTTCTTCCGTTTTATATCAAACATTTTCCTGTAACATATATAGTTGATGAGATAATAAATAAAAACCAAGCGCGCGCGTAGTGACAATTGGGGGCGGCGTACCGCCCCCCGGGGGCGAAACCCAGCCGACGTCCATATCCGAAATCATGTTTTTTTATGTCAGGAACAAGTCCTGAAAGTTTCATGCTTTAGTCACAAAATGCACAATAAAAGCTTTATTACATATACTAGGATACAATACAGAACGATACATATTTCACATACATCACATTTTCACACGGAATAATTACAATTAGTACTGTGTTACTCCGTATTCGTATTGCTTTTCATCGATATTCAATCAAGTAAAGTAGAAGCCAGCATAAGAAAGATTCTTGTGTGCGAGCTGACTAGAATGAAAAAGCATCAGAAGCAATTGACAGTTGAAAAACAGGAGATAATTTTCATCAAGAGGTTATATGTGACGAGAAAGTAAACAAAAGAGTAGACAAATTACGATTTCAAGTAACAGTTGAATTTAAGATGGAAAGAAAAGAAAAAAGAAAACAAAATGTGGGCCTATGAGATGTATTTATATGATCTGTCTGATGAATGCAAGAATAAAATGATGAAAATGGATAAAATGAAATGAATATGTTTTTTCGTTTGACCTATTGAAGCACAAAGATCGCCAAAAACTCTATTTTTTGGTCGAGTACGTTGAAATGGAGTCAATTCGCTTACGCCCATCCAACAAGAGTGTCGTCTATAGCGGCCAGGTCGATCATACACCAGACGGCCTACAGAATATATGCGACGTTAATTTCTCAACGTTGCTAATTGACCTACGAGTGGCACTGCCGTAAACACAAATGGACTCTGCATAATCACTCTCGATATCATCACACTATAATAGCGGTGAATATTTGAATTTCCTCACCTCAAGTTGGTATCTGGATGACAAATATAACCTCACTTTTAAAAGTAGATGATAATATTGAACTATTATGGGAAATTAAATGTATATCCTACTTGATATCTACTTTTTATTCTATTCATTTCAGTATATATGAATATATATATATATATATATATATATATATATATATATATATATATATATATATATATATATATATATATATATATATATATATATACATAAATTGAGTGGAACGGGGCTGTTTTTTCAATCGTGATATTATTTATTCAAACTGACCAACGTTTCAACAAGATTGGTCTCGTCCTCATCGGGGTCCAAACTATATATCTATATATATTTATCTATATATATATATATATATATATATATATATATATATATATATATATATATATATATATATATATATAAATATATATATATATATATATATATATATATATATATATATATATATATATATATATATATACATATATTCATATATATATATATATATATATATATATATATATATATATATATATATATATATAAATATATATATATATATATATACATATATATATATATATATATATATATATATATATATATATATAAATATATATTTATGTATATATATATATATATATATATATATATATATATATATATATATATATATATATATATATATATATATATATATTTATGAATATATATATATACATATATATACATATATATATATATATATATATATATATATATATATATATATATATATATATATATATATATATATATATATATATGAATATATATATATATATATACATATATATATATATATATATATACATATATATAAATATATATATATATATATATATATATATATATATATATATATATATATATTAGTATATGTATACATATATATATATATATATATATATATATATATATATATATATATATATATATATATATATATATATATGTATATATATATATATTCATATATATATATATATATATATATATATATATATATATATATGTTTGACTTTAAGCTTTCACAACTCATTATGTGCAATAAATTGAATATTTACATCAATGGAACAACGGATAAGATTGGAAGAATGCTAAAGAAGCATAATATAAAAACTATCTTCACAACAACAAGAAAACTAAATTCCTTTTTTACACCCGTTAAAGACGTTATTCCGCAGGAGAATTGTGGTGTATACAGGATACCTTGTGACTGCGGTTTGTGTTATATAGGTCAAACCAAGAAACCACTGATACAGCGCCTTAAAGAACATAGAAGGAGTTCACCTAATCTATCAGCTGTTGCCACACATGCAACATTGGTAGATGAAGGTGGAAGAATCCATAACATCTTATATGACAAGGCCAAAATAATCAATCACGAAAGCCATCGTTGGAAGAGAGCAATCAGCGAGGGTCTCGAAATTATCAAACATCCTTTAAATATTAACGGTCTCGATTGCGGATACAGCTTTTCTGATTCTTGGGCAACAGCTATTGCATTGATTAAGAAGAAAGAAATGAAACAAAATGAACCGGTAGCTGGACCCGAGAATCAGAAGAAAGGTCAAGAAGAAAGGTCAATCCATGAACTCTGGTTTTAATAAAATATACAATCTGAGAAGCCGTGTTCAGTAAACCACAGCCACTTGTGTTTATATGAATGTTTTTCTTGATTGTTTTGTAATTGTTGTTTTTCTAATATTTTCAATTTTTGTCATTGCTCCTGAAGAGGTGACCGATAAAGGTCATGAAACGTTGAGCTTTCGAGAATAAAACTAATTATTTTAAATATAAAATTAAAAGAGTTTGTTTTATTTTATCATCATTACACAACTACATCCAAAAATATTCAATTTATTGCATATATATATATATATATATATATATATATATATATATATATATATATATATACATATATATTTACATATATATATATATATATATATATATATATATATATATATATATATATATATATATATTTATATATATATATATATATATATATATATATATATATATATATATATATATATATATGAATATATAAATATATATATATATATATATATATATATATATATATATATATAATATACATATTATATGATGGGATTTTGTTGGTAAAGTGGTTAGCCAGGTGATTTGTGGTTCAACGTTACCTAATTATTGAGTCCATGCTTGTTGGGCTTAGCAAAAATATTACGGCAGGTCAATGAAGGTGGGAGGTCATGGAGGATGTGAATGTATCATTAGTATGTTCACTCACCCAGAAGTTGACACAGTTGAAACCTAATTGTATAAATTCAAGGAACTGTAAAGTCTGCTTTACTGTATCATATTGTTCCCACACCTGTACATATATATTTACACATATATATATATATATATATATATATATATATATATATATATATATATATATATATATATATATATATATATATATATATATATATATATATATATATGAATATATATATATATATATATATATATATATATATATATATATATATATATGTATATATATATATATATATATATATATATATATATATATATATATATATATATATATATATATATATATATATATATATATATATATATATATATATATATATATATATATATATATATATATATAGTATATATATATATATATATATATATATATATATATGTATATATATATATATATATATATATATATATATATATATATATATATATATATATATATATATATATATATATATATATATATATATATATATATATATATATATATATATACGAACACCTTGACGTGGTGTGGGGGCTTGCGTGGCCCCGTGATCCCCAGAGCTATCGTCGGAAGCAATTTATTTGCTTCCAGCAGGGTCACCCATGGCGATAAGGTCTGGGGTGAGGGTCCAGACTAAGTTCGGACCGTCGGTCGAGTGGGTGCCCATTTCGGTGACCAGAGCGGTCATAAGGAGTTCTCGTGCAATCATTCATCATTATCACCATCTTCCATGATCTTTGCTACTCTGTGTTCTCTCTTTCCTGGACTTGTCTTCATTCTTATCTTCGTGCCGACTCCTCGTGACCACTCAAACCTACGTCAATATTGACGATCTTGCTGTGAACAAGGATATGAACCCAAGCCAATGGTGTAATTAATCGTGCTAAAGGGCTGAATGACTACGGGATAAAGTAGTTCCAAACGATAAACTCTGGACACATGGTGAACTTCAGTTTTACTCTAGCCTTACTCCCACAAGCGGGGCTCTGTGGGAGCGGACATTTATTTCCCTAGCTACTCGTGGGTCCAAATATGAATACACTTAATTTCCCCTCAATTCCCCCCCCAAAAAAAAGAATTCGATCTCTTAGAGATTATAAATGTACGAAAGAACAAGTTCTTCAGAATCTAGAATCAAGCAAACCAGCTAGTCCTAGATTTTTGCAAATAGAACGTTCCGATGGTAAAACCTTCCATGACGTGTCACCTTTTGCTATCGAGAAAGCTATTCGAGGTCTTGCTGGTACTGTTCGCAAAGTCACGAAAGTTAGGAATAGAACTCTCCTGCTTGTAGAAACAGACAGCGATATTCAATCACAACTGCTTTTGAAGACCACCAGCTTTGCAAATTTATTCCCCATCCTAGTCAGTCCTCATCCCTTCCTTAATTCTTCTAAGGGAGTGATTACTTGCAATGACCTTTTATGCTGTGACGTTGAAGAGATTAAATCTGAACTCGCTGGTCAAAATGTTACGGATGTTTACCGTATTACCCGACGAGTTGATGGAAAGGATGTACCCACAGCCACACTTATTTTGACTTTTTCTACCGGTACCGTTCCAACAAAATTGATAGCTGGCTACAACAGTATACTTGTTAGACCGTACATTCCAAATCCAACTCGATGTTTCATCTGTCAACGCTTTGGACATGGCCAAGCTTTCTGTTAATCTAAACCTATCTGCCCGAACTGCGGCCTTGAGAAGCACGACGAAACGCCTTGCGTGTCCGGCCCTCGTTGCATCAATTGCAACGGTGGACATGCGGCGTCTTCAAAGGCCTGCAGTAAGTGGTTAGAAGAGAGGAAGATCAGTGAGTTCAAAACTGTCGATAAAATGACTTATCAAGATGCTCGACAGAAATATAGAAATCTCTTTCCTATCTCTGCCCTTCCATCTTCTTTTGCCAAAGCAACAGCTAATAAAACAACGTCCCAGGAATCGCAAGAAATACTCACTTTGAAGGCTGAAAACAAGAAACTGATCGAACAGCAGAAGAGAATGGAAGAGTTAGTATCGTCACAAAACCTCAAAATTGACAAGTTACAGAACGAGGTACATGATCTGGTGAAACTATTGAAAGGTAAATTCACTCCGGAAGCTGAGGCTGAAACCGTAGAGGAAATAATGGTGACAGGAAGTGAGGATGAAGATGAATCTCCTGTGTCGGGCGCTTCATCCGACATCACTGAGCGACCGGCGTCGGGTGCTGTGCCCGACACCCGGGGATTCACACCCTCCAAACAAAAACGAAGGAACAGAGGAAGTACCCAAGGAGCAAGAAAGGATGTAGCCGCAGAGCTCGGCATTCCCGCAAAATCCTCTGAGGGGAAATCCTTTTATCTAAAAAGAACTTGAAATCTGTAGTAACCTAAGCTGGTCTTAGGTAACTCTATCTACATTTAAAGTAAACAAGAACATCATCTACACAAAATGGCTCTAATACAATGGAACTGCAATGGTTTCAACAGGCACAGAGAAGAAATCAAGCTATTGACATCAAACATTAAACCGATATGTTTCTTTTTTCAAGAAACGCACTTCAAACCTTGTGACTCTCCATTGATACGTAATTATAGTTTCTATCGTTTCGATGACTTGACAGGTAACAGAGCCCATGGGGGAGTAGCCACAGCTGTCCACGACAGCTGTCACGTAAGTCCACTGCCGCTAACAACACCACTACAGGCAGTGGCAGTCAGAATTGCTCTTCCTCAGCCTGTTACCTTCTGTAATATTTACTCACCTGAATGGGCTCCAGTTACTAGAATAAATCTGGATAACCTTGTGTCACAGCTTCCACGTCCCTATGTTATTCTAGGTGACCTAAATGCCCACAACAACTTGTGGGGTGACACAATGGTGGATAGTAACGGCAGAGGACGCCTTTTTGAGCAATTTTTCAACGACAACGACTTGATTATTCTCAACAATGGAGAGAAAACAAGGTTTAATGCTTTCAACGGTACGTTTTCAGCGATCGATCTTTGTGTCTGCACCCCATCTGTCGCACCTCTTTTCAATTTCTCCGTTCACTCAGATCTGTGTGGTAGCGACCACTACCCACTCATCTTGAGAGTAGATTCTCATCAACGGCCCTTGCGGTGTGCGCAGTGGAACTTGCGCCGCGCGAACTGGAGCCTTTTCACAAAGCGTGTTGATTTGAAGAACTCGAATAACATCCATGATACTGATAGTAGGACTGAGCATGTGACAGAGGTGATTATTGCCGCCGCGAAAGACAGCATTCCTCTTACGTCAACCAACCAACGCCACATACCTGTTCCCTGGTGGAACGAGGAATGTAAGGTGGCGATCCGTAAGAGGAAACAAGCCCTTCGAATTTTCCGGAAATACCCAACCAATATCAACCTTATGGCATTCCGGAAACTCCGAGCAAGGGCTCGTTTCATCATTAAGACTTCGAAAAAAGCCTCATGGAATTCTTACATCTCATCCATTAATACTCACACACCCCTCACCAAAGTGTGGAATAGAGTGAGGAAGATAGACGGCAAATTCAAATCATCTTGTATATCTGGGTTGAACAAGGATGGTAGTCTTATTACCGAGCCACAGGAAATAGCTAATGTTATCGGGTCCTATTTCTCGGACGTCTCTAGCTCTCACCACTACTCGGCATCGTTCCAGATACACAAACGTGCTGCAGAATGTAGAAGATTAGATTTCTCTTCTGCGAACAACGAGGTGTATAACGTGCCGTTTAGTGTATGGGAATTGGAGAACGCGATAACGTGCGCAAGAGACACAGCACCGGGGATTGATGGAATACACAATCAGTTCTTGAAACACCTGCCAGTTGCCGCTTTGAATGACCTTCTCAACCTGTTCAACCATATCTATTCAACCGATACTTTCCCTGATTCTTGGAGACAAGCTATCCAGGTACCGATCTTGAAACCATCTAAGGATAAGCATTCACCATCAAGCTATAGACCTATATCACTGACCAGCTGTATGTGTAAAGTGATGGAAAGGATGTTGAACAACCGCCTCGTTTGGTGGTTGGAACGAAAAAACCTCCTTTGCACAGTACAGTCTGGATTCAGAAAAAATAGAAATACTTTGGATCATCTTATTCGTATGGAAAGCTTCATACAAGAAGCTTTTCTTACGAAGCAGGAAGTGATAGCTGTATTTTTCGACCTCGAGAAGGCATTCGATACTACCTGGCGCTTCAACATATTGAAAACCTTGTCACAATGGGGTTTCAGAGGTCATCTTCCTAATTTTGTCTGTAATTTCATGACCAACCGACGTTTCAAGGTACGAGTTGGTAATGTGTTGTCGGATGAGTTCATCCAAGAGAACGGTGTACCACAGGGTTCTGTCCTCAGTGTTACTTTGTTCGCCATCGCTATAAATGGTATTGTTCGAAGCGTTCCATCTTCTATCACTTCTTCCTTATTTGTCGACGACTTGGCTATATTCAGTAAGTCAGCGAGAAGTACAACGGCCTCTCGCCAAATCCAACTTGCAATTAGGAAACTGGAAGCATGGGAAGATGAAACTGGGTTCAGGTTTTCTACATCAAAATCAACGTGCATGCGTTTCTCTCGTCTGAGAGGCCTGCACCCTGACCCAGATATATATCTTCGTAGAGAACTCCTTCCATTCGCAGAATCGACCAAGTTCCTTGGGCTGACGTTTGACGTGAAGTTGAACTGGAAATCTCACATTTCGCAACTCAGACTCAAGTGCTTCAAATCACTTAACCTTCTCCGTTATCTTAGTGGTACCAAATGGGGAGCGGATCGCACTACGATGCTGCGGCTTTACCGAGCATTAATACGTTCCGAATTGGATTATGGTAGTGTTGTGTACGACTCGGCACGAGAGAGCTACGTGAAGCCACTCAATACAGTTCACAACACGGGCATCCGACTGGCCATAGGAGCACTCCGTACCAGTCGGGTGGAGAGCCTGTATTGCGAGGCTGGCGAGCCCTCGTTGAAGAGTCGACGTGCATATCTACTTTGCTCATACGCTTCGAAATTATTCTGCAGTAAGCATCATCCCACCTACCAATCAGTTATCAATCCTAGAGTTCATGCTCTCTATGAATCGTAACCATCTGCCACCATACCAACTGGAATTCGTTTGAATCATATTTTGGTCGAAGAGTCATTTGTATACCCTCGAGTCTATCAAATCCAATTCAGTGATACCGCCCCTTGGTTGGCTCCACGTCCGGAGTGCTTGATGAACTTGTCATCAAGTACGAAGGCAAGCACGAGTGCAGAAGAGTATAAGCAAAAATACCTAGAGCTCTGCACACACTACCCCGGACATATTAAATACTACACGGACGGATCGAAACTGAACGGCAAAGTTGGCTGCGCATTCGTCAGCGAATCCTCCACTGTTGGTTTTAGATTAGGTTCGATGAGTAGCGTTTATACAGCCGAGTTGTTTGCAATTGTCACCTCTCTACAGCACATTCAACAACGATCTGAGAAGTGCTTCCTGATCTGTTCCGATTCTTTGAGTGCACTCCAAGCCCTTACTCAGATCTTTCCAACTCACCATCTGGTCCAGAAAGTGCAGACACTCCTGACCGCCCTTGCCTCGCAGGATGTCAGTGTAGTGTTCTGCTGGGTACCTGGACACGTGGGGATTGGTGGTAATGAGTTGGCGGACACGGCTGCCAAAGAAGCGACGGAGAAAGAAGATATTGATAACCCGAGAGTACCTATCAATGATTTCAAGGCGTATTTCAAATTACTTTTCAAATCTCGTTTCCAAAAAGAGTGGGACAGGGAGACCAACAACAAGCTGAAAGAAATAAAGCCTACTGTTAGTGCTTGGGAATCTTCAATCCGAGGTTCACGGAGGGAGGAAGTAGTTCTCACTCGTCTGCGAGTGGGACACACACTTTTAACCCATTCCTATCTCTTCACCCCCGATAAAATCGTCCCTAGATGTGAGATTTGTAACGAGATTTTAACTGTTCGACACATATTACTCGAGTGTCAGAAATATACTGCTCTGAGGAGACAGCTTCGTATGGAAGACACAATGCCAAAGATTTTAGGGAATAATTCAAAATCGATAGATACCATATTCAGCTTTCTAAGATTATCGAACCTATTGGATCTCATTTGACATGCTCGTGGATCTGCATCGTTGTTTGCGTGAGACGATGAAGTCGTCGTGTTACCAGTATCATTTTTCAAACTGCCCTAATTAGGACATATACATGTCTGATCAAGATGACGTTGTTTGTGCAATCATCTTCTTCCAGTATACTACTTTTTGACATTTGATACTTATTCTTGATGTCGATCTCTTGGGGTAGACATCAGGAATATTTTAAACCTAACCATATTTCAACATATATTCATTATGGTTTGTCGTTCCTCCACTCTTATTTGAGTGCGAGTTTGAACTGAGAACAAGTAGTAAAACGTTCTCATCCTAGTCCCATGGGTGTGACCCTTTACAGCACACACATGTTCGGTTTTAACAAATTAGTGTATAACGTCTTTAGACACTTTAGACATAGTTTAGTCTTAGTTTAATATATATTGAGGTTCTCTCATCTAAATTTCACTTCCACATTTATATCATCTAAATTTCACTTCCACATTTATATCACACTTTTCACCTTTTGTTGCAACTTATTTTGACAGGCGCTAAATGACCTCGCTGTCGATGCGCCTCAAAACCCTAATATTCATTCATTCATATATATATATATATATATATATATATATATATATATATATATATATATATATATATATATATATATATATATATATATATGTATTTAATATATATATATAATATATATATATATATATATATATATATATATATATATATATATATATATATATATATTCATATATATATATATATATATATATATATATATATATATATATATATATATATATATATATATATATGTATATATATATATTTACATAAATATATATATATATATATATATATATATATATATATATATATATATATATATATATATATATATATATATGTATATATATATATATATATGTATATATATATATATCTATATATTTATATATATATATATATATATATATATATATATATATATATATATATATATATATATATATATTTATATATATATATATATATATATATATATATATATATATATATATATATATATATATATATATTTATATATATATATATATATATATATATATATATATATATATATATATACATATATATATATAGGTTTATATATATGTTTATATATATATATATATATATATATATATATATATATATATAAATATAAATATATATATATATATATATATATATATAAGTAGGGAGAAAATGAGAGTTCTGGCGCAGGTGCAAGATGGCCGCCATTGTCAATGACCTCTGACGTCATCCAAGATGGCGGCCGGGGGCATTGACTTGTGACGTCATCGAAGATGGCGTCATCCAAGATGGCGGACATCATCCAAGATTTTGGCATCCAATATGGACGACATGACGTCATTTTGAATTCCCACGCCATTTTCAATTTCAAATTTCCCTCTTTTTTTTCTATCGAGTCCCATTTTGAAATTTCATTTAAATCGAGAGCGCGCTCTAGCGGAAAATTCCTCTCTCTCTCTCTCTCTCTCTCTCTCTCTCTCTCTCTCTCTCTCTCTCTCTCTCTCCCTCTCTCTCTCTCTCTCTCTCTCTCTCTCTCTCTCTCAACTCGAATTAATTAATTATTTTAATACAAAATATTCTTCCCGTGCGATTCGAACGCGGGATGTTTGCATTATGAGCCTGGTATCTTAACCACTGGACCAATGGGTGAGTAAAAATTCCGTGTGTTATTATTGAATATAAGCTAAAGTATAAACCTATGACGTATGCGAAACAATCAGATTTTACCATTTCAATATTTTGATATTCGATTGAATTTCACTGATAAAAATTTAATTTAATTTTCAAATAAATAATTTAACAATCCAATATTTTGATATTCGATTGATTATGACCGATAAGAAATAATCTCCTGACCCATTAAATTTAATTTTCCGATAAATAATTTTAATGATTCAATATTTTGATATTCGATCGATTATGACCAATACAAAATAATCTCCTGACCCATTACAATTGATTTTTGTGAAATTTTTACTGATTCAATATTTCAATATTCGATTAAATTTCAAACTTTGATTCTCAACCTATTAACTCAATTACTTTAGTTCATCTATTAAAATCAAATTGCTCCATTCCACCAATTAAAACGAGAAGTATATATTTTATTCATTCATCTGTGATAGCACATTCAAAATGAGTATAGGAGCGGGTAAGGAGAATAAAACATAGAGATAAACATAATGACACATTTATTTTTTTACAAATCTGTAGATATATGATCAAAATGTATAAAATAAATCATCTAATCAACCTCATCACAAGCTTTCTTGAACAAAGCACAGTTGGGACTCGATCTTCTATGTTCCTCTATAGGATTATCTGAAATCTTCCATTTATTCAAACCAATTGAACAGTACGGACACATGACCGAGAAGCGAACTCAAGAGGTGAATGTTAAATTTTGAAATGACCATGCGCATACGAGTGGATACCATCCCGTAGAATGTAACGTTTATCGTCAAATGGCGAAAGAGTGACTTCACGTTGCATAATTGTGAAGAGATTGTGATCAATACTGCGTATCGAAAACATCTCTTCACTCTGAATTTGTTTAAGAAATAGGGATTTGTGGTAGTCAGAGTGCCGAATTTTCTTCCTAAGAGTAGATTTTGCTATGCCTTTACCTACTTTTTTGTTGACACCACCTGATTCTAAAATCGAATACATTTTCGCCCTTAAACCGATAAACTCCTTTACTGGTCTACCATCCATCTCGTCTTTGAATTTGCCTAATACTTTTCTATTCTTATTGCTAAACAGCGCATGATCCCTTGGGAAGTTGGAAGTATAAAAACGGTCCTCATCTACAATCATATCTTCGAATAAATCTTCAGTTTGAATTTCATAACATAATGAGTCTGTGTCTGTGAATAACAATTTGATATTCTCCCCATTTTTAGATTTAGCATAATTGTAATGAAAATCATACATGACAGTTTTGCTAAGTTCTAATATGGCAAGTCCCGCGTAGATGGGACGATTTAGAAAAAGTACAGGTTTTTTTGAATGAACAGCTACCAATTCATTATCAAAAATTTTGAAACTTCCGAATGCTGGGGAAGCTACTAGCTTATTCACTCGTTTTTTGTCAACAACCAGTTCAACGTTGATGCGCTTACGAATGTTTTCCATTGTTTTTCCAAATACTGCAATATTCATAAGCTTGAAAAAATCTTTCTCAAAGTTATTGACAGCTGCAGTACGCTGCCTTGTATTGAAATCAATATAAGGTTTTAACCATGATTTCTGATTAAATGTTAATACACGATGAACCTTAGTAAGTTTAAGACCTAGAGAAAGATATTGCTCTGAATTTTCAGAGTGTAAGGTATATTTACTCTTATTGTTCAAATTTGGTACTAATTTACTAACGTTGACTGGTATTTTACGTTCGAATTGAGTCAAAAGATTTCGACAATAAGGTGAGAGCATCTCTTCGGTAATGAGAACTCTCTCAGGTGCTAGAGGGTAGTCGTTGTGAAGATCGTGTAGCTCTTCGGGATATTCTAAGTCAACTTCTGAAATATACCCTCTGCCATCCTTATCAGGAAGGTTCGTGAAATCAATTGACATAATTTGATATGTATCTAACCAAAAAAAAAACGTTGACAGGTAGCTGGTCACTCATTGAAACACCGTAGAGATTATTACGATCCCAATAGGCTATGAATTTGGATGGTTCATTGAGGTTGTAGCCCTCCACATATTTATTGTTTGCCTTTGCAAAACGTTGAGAAATCACTCCTCCACGAATTGCATTCTCTACGAATAAATACATATCGGGATCGGTAAACAATTTTAATTTTACCTTTGTCATTTTCAAACAACTTTCCCACGCAAGACCAGGCGCTGTGTAACAATTAGCAGGGTCAATACCATAATTTTCTAAACATAAATCTTTAAAGTTTTCAAAAACGTCAGCTAAAAGGAGAACATCAGACTTGACGTACAAGTCTTGATATTCGCCTAAATTTTGAATATTAAACGTGTCCCAAACGTTTTGTGCATGATTATAGTCTAAATCGCTCATTTCTTCCTGCTTGAGTATATTATAAAAATGTTCACGTGATGGTAGACTTGTATCTCTAAATTTGGATTCATCATCAAGGTAGTCATATGGGAACACTCCCTTGCGTAACAGTAGAGGTAATTGATCGGCTTGAAAGCACTCTCTCAGAGTTTTGAATCGATCAACACCATATCCCAATAAATTTTGAACGAGAGTTTCTAATGATGCACTCAGAAATTGACAAGAGTCTAAAAAGCGTAAATTTCCAACGGAAAAAGAAACATATTTTTGCATATTGTTAGGTATGCATGTGATTTGACCAATTTTGAGTTTACCAATATGCTGCACAATCAAGTGAGTATCATAATTTCTGGCATTGTGCAGAAAGATTGGGATATGACTGATTCTTCTGAAATTAACGTTACATTTATTGTGAGCAGCGCCACGGAATTCACCAGTCGCATGATTATGATCTCTAACTCTATCATTATTAAGAGGTTCTCCGCAAATGGAGCAATCTACTGCCGACTTAAAATTGAGTTCAACTTGTGTAGTCATAACTAGAGCTTTATCACGAGACATTATGGGCTCGAGTTCTTCAGCTTCTTCTAGCATTGCCTTAATGAACTTTTCGACAACGTCTTTTCCGCGATATACTACCGGAGGTTTGAACAGTTTACCTTCAGAGTTGATAATAGCATGACAAAAGCCTGATGCTTCGTGAGAAGCTAACTTTCTAGTGTATGATACATTTTCACTTTGATTACAACCCGAAATTTTAGATAAGAAGCATTCAAAATCTGCATAGATAGTGAACGGTACTTTCTGAGAAAAACCGAAATGTTCGAATTTTAAGATATTATCTTTTTTTGGTGGCATTCTAAGCTTTTGTGGTTCATGTTGACTGCAAAGCGTGCGATGATTTTCCAAAGTGTATTTCGATGTAAAACGGTGTAGGCAAAAAACGCCTTAAAACTTCTCACCGTTATGCTTTGTGAGTGAGCTCAACAATCGATTTAGATATTTAATTAAAAAATAATGAGAATTATCCTCATACGACATGCAAAGTAGATTGACATGATGTTTTCTGTCTCTCTGCTCACTTATTCGGAGAGGATATATTCTGTCTTCTTCATCACAGCCGAAGACATTGATCGATATAGTTAAATTATTTGATTCGAAAGTATTCAATTCTGAAATAGGTACAGGAAATGGAATATTCTTCATGTTGAGCTCACTCTCAAATTGACGATAATGATGAACACGTTGTGCGTCTTGTGTGATGGGATGAATTTTAGCCAACACACACCACAAAAAACATTTGTCATCGTCAAAATTTCGAATGTTTATGATTGAATTTGTTTTTAATAATTTTTGCGATAATTGCATATAGCCACTTGCAGCTAAGGGAACATACTCGGCAATATTTAATTCTGATTTATAAACATGTTCAATACCCCAATTACTTCCTTCCCGGGAAAATTTCTCACTTGCTTTTTGGATACTTGCAAAGGCGGAATTAAACTGTTCATCAAAATCATTGATATCTAAAAGCGTATTTGATTTACTTCTAAAAACTGGACTATTTGAAAATATCATCTCCATCGATCTCGCGGGTATATTTTACCGAGATGGCAATATACCACTTCATGCCGTTGAAGAGATTTAAATTGTCGACTATTTTCCCTCTAACCTTTTCTAAATGATTAGATACAACTTCCAAAATATCGCGACCGATTTCTACCTGACGAAACTTGTAAGTTTTCACGGCACCGTTTAGAGATTCTATTAATTCATCCTCATCTATAGAATTAGTTGAGGGTAGAATATCGCGTTCTGAAGTTCCTCCTCCAACCAATGCGCTGTTTCTTAAATGATCTTACTGATGCTTGTCAAAATTGGTTTTGTTACTATACTGTCTCTGACAGACATCACATCTAAACATAATACCATGTCCACGTTTTTGATGACGTATAAGGTTGTCACGCCGCGTTTAGCTTTCCGTACACTGAGAGCATGTATGGAGTCTGTTATTTGTATGTACCGTCGCAACATGTCTCGTGAGGCTACTACGGCGGTCAAAACTGGATGAACATAGGCTGCACGCGTATTTATTGATCGAATTCATGATGTAGTATGAAATATATACACGAGTCCTAATAAAAACTGTCGGTAAAGCTAATAAATATAAGAATTTAATATTTGAAAAAAAAAATAAAAAAAAAAATAGTTAGAAGAGAATACTTTGAAAAATTGGAGAATAATTTCAGAACTTGGAAAAATATTCAAGTAGTTGAAAAATAATTGACACTGAATTTATATGATTGATAAGAATGAAATTGACTACTTGAGGAAAAATCATCCAGAAAAACAAAAATGGATTAATAGAAACTAACACTGAGTCAAATATTCGGATATACTCACATAATTTATTGCTGTTTAATATTCACACTGGTTTGAGGAGGTTGCAGTAGGTTGAAATGGTTGAATATCTATAAGGAATAAAATATTACCATCAATGAAATATATAATAATTTGTAAATTGCCTCAACATTATTGAAACAAATTGATTATTCAATCAAAACTGAGATCCTAATAATTGAACACTGAATTTATATGATTATTAGGAGTGAAATTAACTAGTTGAGGAAAAATTATTCAGAAAACAAAAATGGATTATTAGAATTCAGAAAACAAAAATGGATTATTAGAAACTAACACTGAGTCAAATATTCGAATATACTCACATAATTTATTGCTGGTCAATATTCACACTCATCCACACGATTTTGAATGATGGTTGAATATCTGTAAGGAATAAAATCTTATCATCCATGGAATATATCATAATTTGTAAATTCTCTCAACATTATTGAAAAAATGGATTAATCAATCAAAACTGAGATCTGAAAAATTCAACACTGAATTTATATGAACCAATTGAAAAATAAGGTGACACTGAGTTTACCTGATTTTCATAATGAAAATTTGCACTCGGAAAATAATTATTTAGAGCAGAACACTTCATGGAAATTGAAAAAGAATTAAAAAACTCGAAATGAATGAATAAAAAATTGAAAAACTCGGAAAAATATATATCCCAAATCTATATTTCATAAAATTATTCATGTTTGAATATAATTGAATATTATTTAGCAAAATTAGATGAGATATGCATACTTGGTACTCACATGATAGTAGCTCAGTGGAAAAATATAAGATGATAAACTTTGAATTCACTTGTACAACTCACTCGGAGAACTTTTCACGATGTGACTTGGGACGTTGACAATGAATGAATAATTAGAATATTACTTCACTCAAGCGAAATTATGCCATCAAAAATTCTAATTGTCAGCGATTCTCTCGATTGTTTTCTAGAATTTCCATATTGCAGAGTCGTGATTTTATCAAAGCGAACTAGAATCTTCGATTGTTTAGTCATCTGCAGGTGTGCAGGTGCTTACACGACATCTTTTTCAGAGTGAACTAGAATCTGCGATTGTTTACTCATCCGCTGGTGTCAGATTACAACGTTATCATTAAACGGAAATCAATCAGACGTAGATTCAGCATTTTTAATCACGTGAAACCAACTCGATATGGCATGTATGCGGAAATATTACATAGAATTAAATCTCATTGAGAGTACTTGATGATATAAAATACAGTAGAGGTATAAAACTCAATCAAAATTTTGATTATATTCAGTTTGATTTTAGTATTCATGGCGTTCATACATCCCTTCACTGTTATTTTATCTTGAGGCTCTGGGTGTGGAAAATCAACTTCTGCCATTGATTTTATTAACTAGGAAAACGCGGGATTCGCGTTGTGAGATGAGCTTAGAAGTATGAAAATCTAGAATGAGAAATATTCTGTCAGCTCAATCCACATTTACGGATCTTGGATTACTTCAAACGTTCAAAAACCTTACCTGCAACTTGTTGATATTCATAGGGCTGCGAGTGGCTGACTTGACGTTTAATACACTTTGCAGAACCAATTGATCCGAATATTCAATGAAATGTACATTTTTATTGCGTTTTCTTTGTTTTATTTTTTTCGTTTTCTATGCAATACTTCGTTCATCAAAATAGACCCATATATATATATATATATATATATATATATATATATATATATATATATATATATATATATATATATATATATATATATATATATAAATATATATATATATATATATATATATATATATATATATATATATATATATAAATATATATATATATAAATATATATATATATATATATATATATATATATATATATATATATATATATATATATATATATATATATATATATATATATATATATGAATATATATACATATATATATATATATATATATATATATATATATATATATATATATATATATATATATATATATATATATATATATATATATGTATATATATATATATATATATATATATATATATATATATATATATATATATATGTATATATATATATTCATATATATATATATATATACATATATATATATATATATATATATATATATATATATATATATATATATATATATATATATATATATATATATATACATATATATATATATATATATATATATATATATATATATATATATATATATATATATATATATATATATGTATATATATATATATATATATATATATATATATATATATATATATATATATATATATATATATATATATATATATATATATATATATATATATTTGCTAGCACGGTAGGTGAGTACTTTTCTATTAGAAACGAGTCACACAGTTCAGTACTTTCTCTTAATAACAACGAAACTTCATACAAAATCATGGATCCCCGATTAGGGCTATGAATGGAAGATAGGATAATTTGGAAGGGCGTGCTTAATGTTGGTATACTCACACCGACTGACAAAACTCATAAAAAAATAGTACGAGAAAATGTGGAGGTCAAGTGAGTTCAATCTGGGTTCGAAATAACATGAAACGGAGAGTATAGTGATTATGAATGAAGTGAGTATTTGAACTCAGCGTAGAATGATGCGAGCATTATAGTCAAACCACGATTGTTATGTTTTTTTTTGTTTGTTTCTTTGAGATGGGGAAATCTTGCATGAGACCCCCGCATGTCGGACTGCGGGGAGTGTCGGATTCTTACCGACTAAAACCCCTCCTCTCTTCCAGCTATTATGAGAATATTATAGAAGATAATATAGCAATTATTTTGCTCTAGAAGGCCCATAAATCTGATAACAGTGGTTATATTATTCTCCGCTGTCTTCTGCTTGGATGGGACATGAAGCTTTATTGATGCTCTGGACAGGCGATTGATATGCGGTGTGTTTCATATTTTGAAAGATTTGTTGGTTATGACGCCTATTTGGTCGGGGACTATATTATCCATAAGACGTTAGATTCTTTAATCGTGACATCTGCTATTGCAAGAATTGAGTCTGAACTAATTTATTTGGAAATTTATTCAGCGATTGATTACGAGTATATTGTCAATCTTCATGTGATACGAAAATGGTTATTCAGATTCAGATATGCATTCCAATATATACCAAGTATAATCATCTTGTAGTATCTGTGCAATGACTGAGTGAAAGTCTTATAAATTTTTCAAGTGGTTTGGAGTAATGACATTAGATGATGATTCATAACGCTTAAGATATGAGTGATTAATATTGGCTCAATCAATCCTTCTTTCCAGACTATTTATATAGGTTCATGTCTGCATTGAATCAGTTCTTGTTATGAAAGATCAACGTCACACATGCAGCTACGCATATGAATAATGAATATTTAACAGAGTGATAGAGTGATTAACTCAAAATGCCGAAAATGAGTAAAAAGTCGGCCAAGAAAAGGGCAGCTGATATACGAGAACTCGTCCGTAACAGAAGAGAGCACGAAACCGATGACGAGACTGCAGACAGGCGGAGAGAGTTTAGACAGAGTCACTGCAGCCCGTTCCAGAGAAACACTCGAGGAGGCTGAGAATAGGCGCCAACTCAGCTTGGAGCGTGTAACACGGAGTCCTAGAGAGGAAACGCCTGATCAATCTCAAGCAAGGCGCCAACTCAGCTTGGAACGAGTGACACAGAGTCTTAGAGGAGAGACATCAGATCAAACTCAGGCTAGGCGCCAACTCAGCTTGGAGCGTGTAACACAAAGTCGCAGAGAGGAAACACCGGATGCAACTCAGGCTAGGCGCCAACTCAGCTTGGAGCGCGTTATTCAAAGGCTCAGAAAAGAGACACAAGCCCAAGCTCAGGAAAGGCGCCAACTCAGCTTGGACCGTGTTACTCAGAGGCTCAGAGAAGAAACACAAGCCCAAGCTCAGGAAAGGCGCCAACTCAGCTTGCACCGTGTTACTCAGAGGCTCAGAGAAGAAACACAAGCCCAAGCTCAGGAAAGGCGCCAACTCAGCTTGGAGCGCGTTACCCAGAGGCTCAGAGAAGAAACACCAGCACAAGTTCAGGAAAGGCGCCAACTCAGCTTGGAGCGCGTTACTCAGAGGCTCAGAGAAGAAACACCAGCTCAAGTTCAGGAAAGGCGCCAACTCAGCTTGGAGCGCGTTACCCAGAGGCTCAGAAAAGAAACATTCCAGGAGAGTGAAGATAGGCGCGAACTCAGTCGTATACGAGTTGCAGAGTCCCGTAGAGCTCGGATGCCGTCAATCTCAGCAGATTCAAGATATACGAATGCTGCTAGGACAGCAAGAACGAGGCGTTCAGAGTCCGCCAATGTTCGTCGAGAACGTCAGGAACTTGACTTGCAAAGACACAGGCGCGATCGTGATTGTACAGCATCTGACATGATACTGCGTGAAAAGTTTGAGAAATACATGAAAGAACTCAAATATGTATCCTGCTCAAGTTGTGAGATCCGTTTTCCTGGCTTGAAATTAACACATGGTGTTTGTACCAACTGTAAGAAGTTTCCTGGCATGTACACTGCCGCTAACAACATGGACCCAGGAGTAGTTCCAGAAGAGCTTTCTTGCCTGTCTATGATCGAGTCATTGTTGATTGCTCGCATACATCCTGTTGTGTCTGTGTACAGAGTTCAAGGTCAGCAATATGCTTACAGTAGGAATGTGATCAACTTCCCACAAAATGTGAATTCATTCGCCAATCAGCTGCCTCATTCGTTGGACAACTTATCGTCAGTGATTGTTGTTCGACGTATATCCGCCAACAATGATAATATTGCTGATTTCAACGTTTCTTCTCGCCGGTTGCGCAACGCTCTTCTCTGGCTCAAGAGTAATAATCGCTATTACCGAGACATTGAGATAGCAGAAGATGTTTTAATGCACTTGCCGGATGACGGTAATGTGTATGGTAGCTTGGAGTTCATGGAGATAACTGGGAACATCACAGAGGAGAATGATGGCATTTTCGAACATAACAGCGTACCTCAGGTGATACCTTTGAATCAACGGCAGCGTATCGCTGCTGCTCTACAACCTGAACCGATACCATGGCCTGCAATAACTCCACACCCTGTCAACGAGTTTACAACTGAAGGGCACATTGCTCAAGCCTTTCCCACTCTTTTCCCAACTGGCTATTGTGATTTGAGGGACTATGGTAGATTCAACGTGATGAAGCCAAGTCAATATTTCCAATTTCTCATGAAATATAAAGATGGTAGATTTGCGAAAGACAATCGATTCAGATTTTTTGCATCGAATTCCATATTGCAGTGGAATGCAATAAGCCAAGGCAATATTTTGGTTAGAAAGACAGATCTGAATGGAAAAACAGCTGGTCAGCTGAAAGAACTTCTGAAAATAAAACCAAATCTGGCAAACAAAGTCATGTTTTTCGCATCATCTCTGAGAATCACTAAATCGTATTGGTTCAAGCGTTCAGGCGAACTGAAAGACATGGTGCAATTTTTAGGAACACCGACACTTTTCTTCACTCTCAGTGCGGCGGACCTACACTGGCCTGAGCTTTATGATATCCTAGCTCCTGGTGAGGTCTTCGAGGACATGAACCCAACTGTCGCTGCATCACGACGTCGCCAGTTTCTCTGTCAAAATCCATTGATCGTTGCTTGGTTTTTCCAAGAGAGAGCGTCGTTTTACATAAAGAACATCCTTGAAGCAAAGTTTAGAGTTAATGACTTTTGGTATCGTTTCGAGTGGCAGCATCGAGGAAGTAGTCATGTTCACGGATTGTTGTGGCTTGATGGCACACCCGATGTGGAGACTCTAGATTTTGGCATTCCCGAGAACGTCGAAAATTGCATTTCGTTCTTTCATAATCTGGTATCAACCGTAAACCCGGGTATGAACGAACCACCTCCACTGATACATCCTTGCCAAGAACGAATGAGTGACGTATCGAATCAAGATCAAGACCTGACCAATCTGCTGAATAAGGTACAGAGACACACTCGGTGCTCCGAAGGCTACTGTCTGAAGAGGAAAAAGAACTCGAGAGTCCTGACTTGCAGATTCAAGTTTCCATATAACTTATGTGAGCATACAAAGTTTGTAAGAAATGATAATGACGGTGCAATCAGTATTGAAACGGAGAGAAACGATCCACTTCTCAACCGTTACAACCGATTCATTATACAATCATGGAGAGCAAATATTGACGTTCAGGCGGTTGTCTCAAAAGATGCAGTACTGAATTACATCGCTAAATACGCGTCGAAAAGTGAACCATCATCTCAATCATTCAAGGACCTGCTGTCAAATATTCTCGCTAAAGACGTGAATGAACACGAGCCTGCCAAACTTGCTGTCCAGAAATTGATTATTCAGTCGCTAGCCGAACGTGACTTATCTGCTCAAGAATGCTGCCACATTCTGATGGGGTATCCACTATATCATTCAACCAGAACGTTCGTAACTTTGAATATTGGAGGTGAGAACTGGGTGCCTTTGCTTTCTGGGCCTCCGGTCGAAGAGGCTGATTCCGATTCAAGTTTCATAGCAAGGTATCCCGATCGCCCAGACAATATGAGTGATCTTACTCTTCATGAATCTGCTTCGGAGTACTACTGGCAAAAGAGATGGATTCACCGAAGAAAGGCAGCTGTTGTTAGAGTTTTTTCAAGACTACAGTTGACCGAAGATACTTTTAGTAATGAGCTGTTTTTTAGGCAACAAATCCTGCTGAAAACTGCATGGCGTAATGTTGATGAACACAATCCACTCTTCAACGAGACGTGGGGCGATGTGTACAGAAGACTTGGTTTGTCGTGTGATGAGGAGCTCGTGCCAGATCCTGGCAGCGATGATGATTACGAAGAGGACGATACAGTTGAGCCCGATAGACAACAGAATGAATGGATGCAAGTAGCTGCTATGGGTCCAAATGACCGAGTTGTTCGAGCAGAGCTTGGTACAAGAGAGTTCGATACGATGTTTCCCTGGAGTGATTCTTTTGCAAATTATCCCTGTATTGACACAGTCAACAACTTCCTCAAAGACGTTCAGGGAGTCGAGGTGATTGAAGAAGACGGGGAATGTCAGCCACTAACATTCAGTGCAGAACAACAAAAAGTTTTGAAGCTTCTCGACTCGCAAATGAGTTCACTTGATAGTACTTTCGAGGGGGCGGAACTGGTTAGAAGACTGATAGTGCAGGGCACAGCTGGCACTGGAAAAAGTACACTCATCAAGGCCATGACGCCTCGAATGAAAGATACATTGGGAGGTGACAGCTATTTGCTTCTAGCACCCACTGGAGTAGCCGCCTTCAACATACATGGTGCCACAATTCATTCGGCACTGCACATTGGCACCAATTCCTCCAAGTTCATCGAGCTGAGAGGGAAACAGGAAAGAATGTTCCAGTTGGCTATGAAAAATGTGCGCTTTCTTCTGATAGACGAGTATAGCATGATTGGTTGCTCTCTTCTAGCAATGGTTGACAAAAGATGTCGGCAAGCCAAACCAAACGGCGCGGTTCACCCGTTTGGAAATATGTTTGTCTACCTGTTCGGAGATATCAAACAACTTCCTCCTGTTTGCGATCGAGCTTTGTATAGTGAGAAGTCGTCAAAGTGCGATCTCACAAATGACGGCATGCTTGCCTATCGTACATTCTCTCATAGTGCTATTCTTTCCGTCGTACAGCGCCAATCGGGAAACAGTCCAGAGCAAGTACAGTTCCGTGATCTATTGTCTAGACTGAGTGAAGGCTGCGCCACACTTGCTGACTGGAAAATTCTAGAAAGACGCTTCAAGACCTCGCTTGATCTTGAGGAACAGCTTGGTTTTCAAAACGCACTCTACATCGGCCCCACCAAAGATATAGTTAAATCACACAATTTGGATAAGATAACTTTACTTGGTAACCCCGTTGCCAAGATTGCCTCCAAGCATAACTGTGCAACTGCTGCTCTCGGCTCCGAAGATTCTGCACAGGGTCTGCATCCCACAATTTATCTTTCTTGTGGAAGTCGTGTTATGTTGAGAACCAACTTATGGACCGCACAAGGGCTTGTTAATGGATCAACTGGAACTGTTTTTGATATCATCTACTCACCAAACACATCACCTCCTCACGATCAACCACTATGTGTGCTTGTTGAGTTTGATTATTATACTGGTCCTTCATTCCACCACCCGAAGCTATTTCCTATATGCCCTGTTTCACGATCTTGGACCGAGGGTAAAGTTAACTGCACACGCATACAGTTCCCTCTACAACTTGCTTGGTCTGTCACCATACATAAGTGCCAAGGTATGACTCTGAATGCTGCTGTTGTTAATATTGGCACGAAAGAATTTGCAGTCGGTATGAGTTTCGTGGCTCTGTCTAGAGTGCGTGCTCTGAAACACCTTATGTTTGTCCCTGCTTTCCCGTTCACCAGAATACACTCCCTCAATACATCAAACTCTTTGAACGAAAGAAAAAGGGAGGAAACTCGATTAGCTTCTATTCAATTGACTGAAACATAATGTATGTCAGGTTAACTACTACGTTCATTCTGCATGACATGTTTTATATTATAACAATAGTTCAGTTTTTTTCACCCTGTCATGAGGTGAGGGTTGTAATCAGTAGGGTCACTCGTTTCACAAGCCCTACTGAGGAGCTTTCCCATTTAAAAGTTACCTCATCATTGGTTGCAAGTTTGACGTTACTGATGGGGCTTTTGAGACTAATCGCAACCAGTGAAACGAAGTGTGTAATATCTTTTGATAATATGTGCCTATATTTACGAAAATTGGCGTTGTTGAACCTTTCGGAAAATATAATCGTACTTGTAATGAGAGCAGAATAATTTCTGAAAAATCTGTGATGAATTCGGAATCATAGTTCAACCATGTTTTTATATAACTCTACGCTATAATCGAGAGCTCACTCCAATCCTAATGAACACTATCATGTAACTCTTATATAGAAACTGGTGATTGGGTGATTCAGTGCACAAACACTGGACTAAGCCGAGGCTCCCACAGAGAAGAAACAAGCTGTGGGATCTTATCAAATATTTAGTGGAGCAAATGTAGAGTGCGTTTGCAGAATCAAGCTGTTATTCAAGATTGAGTGATGTGTTGAAACGTGTTTCTCAAACTTTCAGATTATCATGTGTGGTGCAACTTTCTTCAAGTCTGGACAAAAAATCACGGAATTGTTCTTGCTCTGACCTCTTTATCGATTATCGTTGTACGAGGGGAATCATAGCACAAAAAAAAAATGAGAGGTGATCATACCATGATTTTTGAGATCGCACTTTGACGACTTCTCACTATACAAAGCTCGATCGCAAACAGGAGGAAGTTGTTTGATATCTCCGAACAGGTAGACAAACATATTTCCAAACGGGTGAACCGCGCCGTTTGGTTTGGCTTGCCGACATCTTTTGTCAACCATTGCTAGAAGAGAGCAACCAATCATGCTATACTCGTCTATCAGAAGAAAGCGCACATTTTTCATAGCCAACTGGAACATTCTTTCCTGTTTCCCTCTCAGCTCGATGAACTTGGAGGAATTGGTGCCAATGTGCAGTGCCGAATGAATTGTGGCACCATGTATGTTGAAGGCGGCTACTCCAGTGGGTGCTAGAAGCAAATAGCTGTCACCTCCCAATGTATCTTTCATTCGAGTCGTCATGGCCTTGATGAGTGTACTTTTTCCAGTGCCAGATGTGCCCTGCACTATCAGTCTTCTAACCGGTTCCGCCCCCTCGAAAGTACTATCAAGTGAACTCATTTGCGAGTCGAGAAGCTTCAAAACTTTTTGTTGTTCTGCACTGAATGTTAGTGGCTGACATTCCCCGTCTTCTTCAATCACCTCGACTCCCTGAACGTCTTTGAGGAAGTTGTTGACTGTGTCAATACAGGGATAATTTGCAAAAGAATCACTCCAGGGAAACATCGTATCGAACTCTCTTGTACCAAGCTCTGCTCGAACAACTCGGTCATTTGGACCCATAGCAGCTACTTGCATCCATTCATTCTGTTGTCTATCGGGCTCAACTGTATCGTCCTCTTCGTAATCATCATCGCTGCCAGGATCTGGCACGAGCTCCTCATCACACGACAAACCAAGTCTTCTGTACACATCGCCCCACGTCTCGTTGAAGAGTGGATTGTGTTCATCAACATTACGCCATGCAGTTTTCAGCAGGATTTGTTGCCTAAAAAACAGCTCATTACTAAAAGTATCTTCGGTCAACTGTAGTCTTGAAAAAACTCTAACAACAGCTGCCTTTCTTCGGTGAATCCATCTCTTTTGCCAGTAGTACTCCGAAGCAGATTCATGAAGAGTAAGATCACTCATATTGTCTGGGCGATCGGGATACCTTGCTATGAAACTTGAATCGGAATCAGCCTCTTCGACCGGAGGCCCAGAAAGCAAAGGCACCCAGTTCTCACCTCCAATATTCAAAGTTACGAACGTTCTGGTTGAATGATATAGTGGATACCCCATCAGAATGTGGCAGCATTCTTGAGCAGATAAGTCACGTTCGGCTAGCGACTGAATAATCAATTTCTGGACAGCAAGTTTGGCAGGCTCGTGTTCATTCACGTCTTTAGCGAGAATATTTGACAGCAGGTCCTTGAATGATTGAGATGATGGTTCACTTTTCGACGCGTATTTAGCGATGTAATTCAGTACTGCATCTTTTGAGACAACCGCCTGAACGTCAATATTTGCTCTCCATGATTGTATAATGAATCGGTTGTAACGGTTGAGAAGTGGATCGTTTCTCTCCGTTTCAATACTGATTGCACCGTCATTATCATTTCTTACAAACTTTGTATGCTCACATAAGTTATATGGAAACTTGAATCTGCAAGTCAGGACTCTCGAGTTCTTTTTCCTCTTCAGACAGTAGCCTTCGGAGCACCGAGTGTGTCTCTGTACCTTATTCAGCAGATTGGTCAGGTCTTGATCTTGATTCGATACGTCACTCATTCGTTCTTGGCAAGGATGTATCAGTGGAGGTGGTTCGTTCATACCCGGGTTTACGGTTGATACCAGATTATGAAAGAACGAAATGCAATTTTCGACGTTCTCGGGAATGCCAAAATCTAGAGTCTCCACATCGGGTGTGCCATCAAGCCACAACAATCCGTGAACATGACTACTTCCTCGATGCTGCCACTCGAAACGATACCAAAAGTCATTAACTCTAAACTTTGCTTCAAGGATGTTCTTTATGTAAAACGACGCTCTCTCTTGGAAAAACCAAGCAACGATCAATGGATTTTGACAGAGAAACTGGCGACGTCGTGATGCAGCGACAGTTGGGTTCATGTCCTCGAAGACCTCACCAGGAGCTAGGATATCATAAAGCTCAGGCCAGTGTAGGTCCGCCGCACTGAGAGTGAAGAAAAGTGTCGGTGTTCCTAAAAATTGCACCATGTCTTTCAGTTCGCCTGAACGCTTGAACCAATACGATTTAGTGATTCTCAGAGATGATGCGAAAAACATGACTTTGTTTGCCAGATTTGGTTTTATTTTCAGAAGTTCTTTCAGCTGACCAGCTGTTTTTCCATTCAGATCTGTCTTTCTAACCAAAATATTGCCTTGGCTTATTGCATTCCACTGCAATATGGAATTCGATGCAAAAAATCTGAATCGATTGTCTTTCGCAAATCTACCATCTTTATATTTCATGAGAAATTGGAAATATTGACTTGGCTTCATCACGTTGAATCTACCATAGTCCCTCAAATCACAATAGCCAGTTGGGAAAAGAGTGGGAAAGGCTTGAGCAATGTGCCCTTCAGTTGTAAACTCGTTGACAGGGTGTGGAGTTATTGCAGGCCATGGTATCGGTTCAGGTTGTAGAGCAGCAGCGATACGCTGCCGTTGATTCAAAGGTATCACCTGAGGTACGCTGTTATGTTCGAAAATGCCATCATTCTCCTCTGTGATGTTCCCAGTTATCTCCATGAACTCCAAGCTACCATACACATTACCGTCATCCGGCAAGTGCATTAAAACATCTTCTGCTATCTCAATGTCTCGGTAATAGCGATTATTACTCTTGAGCCAGAGAAGAGCGTTGCGCAACCGGCGAGAAGAAACGTTGAAATCAGCAATATTATCATTGTTGGCGGATATACGTCGAACAACAATCACTGACGATAAGTTGTCCAACGAATGAGGCAGCTGATTGGCGAATGAATTCACATTTTGTGGGAAGTTGATCACATTCCTACTGTAAGCATATTGCTGACCTTGAACTCTGTACACAGACACAACAGGATGTATGCGAGCAATCAACAATGACTCGATCATAGACAGGCAAGAAAGCTCTTCTGGAACTACTCCTGGGTCCATGTTGTTAGCGGCAGTGTACATGCCAGGAAACTTCTTACAGTTGGTACAAACACCATGTGTTAATTTCAAGCCAGGAAAACGGATCTCACAACTTGAGCAGGATACATATTTGAGTTCTTTCATGTATTTCTCAAACTTTTCACGCAGTATCATGTCAGATGCTGTACAATCACGATCGCGCCTGTGTCTTTGCAAGTCAAGTTCCTGACGTTCTCGACGAACATTGGCGGACTCTGAACGCCTCGTTCTTGCTGTCCTAGCAGCATTCGTATATCTTGAATCTGCTGAGATTGACGGCATCCGAGCTCTACGGGACTCTGCAACTCGTATACGACTGAGTTCGCGCCTATCTTCACTCTCCTGGAATGTTTCTTTTCTGAGCCTCTGGGTAACGCGCTCCAAGCTGAGTTGGCGCCTTTCCTG
>CAXFZR010000415.1:0-37005 GCA_964007535.1 Brachyptera risi
TGTCTCGGCAGTAGCTTTACACCGCTTTTCAAAACGGGAAGATTCCGCCATATTGGACATATATTAGTGATAATTTAGAATGCCTTGCTCAGATTCTATTTCATCATGTTCAATATGGCCGCCGAGATTGGAACGAGCATATGTTGCTATCGGCTGCAGGAGTGACGTATCGGTACGGTAATATAAATATCTATGACTTGCCCAAGAATTCCTTTTCCCCTATACGTCACCATCATAACCTATTCCACTCACTACTATGAATCTGCATTAATACCAACCTCCTTCCGCATTTCCATTATTCTCAATTATTTCAATTATATTCACCATTGTTACCATTATTTGATGTCAGTATTATCATTTTTCATCCCATCATTATTATTATCAGATCTGAGATAAACATAAAGCTATTATGATTATTTTCACCAGTTTTAAGAAAGGGTTCTGGTAGAAGATCACCTTCTCAAGTGTGGACCCAGCGTAATTTTCTTTTTCTTTCTTTTATAACATCGAAACTGGATACAAAATCATTGTTGCCCAATTAAGGCTATGTGTAATAATCGTAACAATAATTTATATTTATTATTATATCATAACCTGCCATTAGACGAGCTTTAGCGAGGATTCAATTTGACATGCTGAAAAAAATTGGTGTTCGTTTATGTTTTTTTTTAATTTTTTTTTTATTTTTTTTGTTGGTTCTCCACAGGTCAAACGGCTACAGCTATCAACTCCAAACTTTTTTTCCATCATGGTTCCTTATCTAACATAGATCTGTATAGTTTTGTGGCATTATCAGCTGATGACTTTTATTTCTATGAATTTTAGAAATTTCAAAAATACCCATTAGAATAACACAGCGGAAAGAAATGAAAATATTTTTATTTTCAAAAAAGAAATGAAATTCTGTGTGAAGTTGAACTACATTCTGATACACATTTCTGGATATTCTCAGCTTGATCGGGTCAGCCATGTTGAAGAAAGAACATGAAATGTGCTAAATTGGTACCACTCGGAGCAGTTTTTACCCATTTTTAACTTGAATGTCACCCAATTGGCGAATGTAGGCAAAAGTTTGGCAAAGAAGTCGACATACTATTACCTCCCGCTCGTCTAACAACGCTTATATAGCGTTTTCCTAGTATATTACTATATTATACATTATTGCAACAATGAAGTTTGAATACAATATGTTGGTCTAATTGGTGTAGTTTCTATAATATAGTTTCTATAGGTTCTTACCCAATGGTAGAGGCTCATGAAGAGGACCAATCCGGCTTCTGGGAATGAGAAGATGACGATCACGAACAGCCATCCCATCAGGTACAGACTCCTCTTCTGGAACGCGCCAAACAGGACGAACATATTCACAGGATGTATCTACAGGATCTACCGCATCTTGGACAGATTTATTGAGTGCACTTTCATCACATATTATAGGCATATCTCAGGAACTACGAACACTTCAGACTTGAGGTGGTGATTCTTGAATATAGAGAACTCGCCTATTTGAAGCGACTTATTCATAATGTTGCTAATTCCCAATTATGACATCAATATGCTATCCAGAAGTGGTGCCACATTCTAATCTTAAGAGCCCGCATCTTAGCTGAGAATGTTTCTCTTCGAAATGCTCGACTCAGGTTCGATGTGCGTGCAGAAGTTTGGTTATGGGTTGAAAAGTGGAAATGGGATAATATTGAAAGAGTTCCAGTAACCACCGCTAGATGGGGGAGTTTCTCATTCCACAATTTGGACAAAATCCAGTTACATTACATATTTTGGCCAGGAAAATTGGGAAAACTGTAGAATTACAGGTAAATCAGAATTACAAATATGGATAAGCAAAGTTGAACTCAAGGATGTGCGTTTGTAATTTATTTCTATTATCATTCGGTAACCGGAAATTAGGCAATGGAGACCATCAAATTAGGTACATTTTGATTCAATTATTGCTCCATAATAAAATTATTCTTCAATTTTCGATTAAGCATATCTAATTGTGAAGGTATTACTTATTCATTGCATTTTACCGCAAGTCCGTAGTGTTTGTAGTTCTTGAGATATATACGGCGGAAGTGCACCCTATGAATCTGTCCAAGATGTCGTTCTCATGGTTTTTTCGTAATATGAATATACGGTTATATCAACATTTTGATTGGTTATAGAAGCCATTTCAGGTAGGCCTACAGATACTATTAGTGACATCACTAGTTGATTGCCTCCAACATGGCTGACCAAGTACATATGTTTCATTGTAGGCCTAATCGCACTTACAGTGAGAATAGAAATAGTACCATGCAGAAATGTCAAAATATGCGTCCGTTTCAATCATTGTTATATGTCGAAATACATCACGTTCCGGCATTTTGACCACCGAAATTGCGAAAACAGGCGAGCTTGTTATCTGTATTCAGTAATTACCCTTGAGGTGAAATGCGATTAACAAATAATATCCTCTCAATTACATATGCCTGGTCAAAAATTGAAGAATAATTTCATTATGGAGGGAAATCAATGCGTGTCTGATTTTGAGGGTTTACATTGCTTATCCAGATTACCGAATAATAGTATAGAAATACATCAAAAACACACATCATTGAACTCAACTTTGATTGTCAATATTTAAAATCCAGATTTCTTAGCTGAGAATGTTTCTCTTCGCAGAGCTCGACTCAAGTTTGATGTGCGTTCATTAGTTTGAATGTGGGTTGAAAAGTGAAGAGGGGATAATATTGAAAGAGTTCCAGTAACCACCGCTAGATGAAGGAGTTTTCCATTTTATAATATTGACAAAATCTAGTTTCATTACACATTTTGGCCAAGGAAATTAAGAAAACTGTGAAATTACAGGCAAATCAGGATTTTGAATATTGACTAGGAAAACGCTATATATGCGTTGTTAGACGAGCGGAAAGTAATAAGTCGACTTTTCTGCCAAACTTTTGCCTACATTCACCAATTGGGTGACATTCAAGCTAGAAATGGGTAAATACTGCTTCGAGTGGTACCAATTTAGCACATTTCATTGTTGGGCAAATATCGAATCTAGAAAGCAGTGAATTTTAGCAAATTCTGCTATCATTCATATATATTTGATGAATAAAAACAGTTGATTGAATTTTTTCTTCAAAACGGCTGGTTCGAATTGCATACAAAATAGTGATAATGTGTATCATTTATATTTACACATTCACAGAGAATTTCATTCTATTTGGAGAGATTTTATTTCTCAAATTTTCTTACTCAGCCTAATCTCATGGGGTTTTTAGAAACTTTGAGATGATATCACTCAGAATCGGTTTAACCGATTAATTCCAAAAACAATATATATATATATATATATATATATATATATATATATATGCATATATATATATATATATATATATATATATATATATATATATATATATATATATATATATATATATATATATATATATACTACATGTTGTAGCGAGTATTTACTTTGACGTACCGAAAAAACTTGGTGTTCGTTTTCATGTTTTTTTTTCAATTTTTTTTTTTTTCGGTTTTCCACAGGTCAAACGGCTACAGCTATCAACTTCAAACTTTTTTTGCATCATGGTTCCTTATCTAACTTAGATCTGTATAGTTTTGTGGCATTATCGGGTGGTAACTTTTATTTTTATGAATTTTGGAAATTTAAAAAATACCCATCAGAATAACACGGCGGAAAAAAATCAAACTATTTTTATCTTCCCCAAAAATGAAATTTTGTGTGAAGTTGAATTACATTTTGATACACATTTCTGGAGATTCTCAGCTTGATCAGGTCAGCCATCTTGAAGAAAAACATGAAATGTGCTAAATTGGTATCACTCGAAGCAGTTTTTACCCATTTATAACTTAAATGTTACCCAATTGGCGAATTTAGGTGAAAGTTTGGCAAATAAGTCGACATACTATTACTTTCCGCACGTCTAACAACGCTTATATAGCGTTTTCCTAGAAACAGCAAGAGTGAAAAGATAACTCAACACTCGTATGTATATCTATATAACACATAAAACGATAACGAAAACGATAAGCAAGTACGTAGAATTGATTCATTTAAACATCTTGCAGAGTTTGCAATTGAATGCAAGACTGGTTAGATGAGGATGATGTTGATAAATCGCAAGTGATTAATAGTGTTGATGGTTGGTTTGAAAGTGTTAAGGGGTTTACAGTGTTACACATTAATATCAGGTCAGTGAGAAAACACTGGGATGAGTTGTTAGTTATTCTGAGTGATCACGTGGGCTTGTTCGACGTGTTGGTATTGACGGAAGTGTCTTTTGCTGGAGATAATAATGAATTTGTATTGCAAGGTTATAATTTGTTTGTTAATGTTAGAGAGGGAAGGAAGGGTGGAGGAGTTTTCTTATTTGTAAGAGATGTAGCAACATTTAATGTACTTAGTACCAATTTCATTTCTTTTGAAGGAATTTCTGGAACGTTGACATTACCGAATAATAAGTCATTTGCTTTGTTAGCCGTTTATCGGCCACCAGACAAAAATAAATATGCGTTTGTTGCAGAATTAGATAAGTATTTGATTGAGAATGTTGGTAATGATATATTTTATGTGGGGGATATTAATATAAATGTATTGAATGTAGAAGATATGTGTGTATCGTCTTATGAAAATACCATGTCAGCGAATGGAATGTCAAAATGTATTATGGGTATCACAAGGGAGGAGGGCGTCATGGACAAGGTCACTTCAAGTTGCATAGATCATGTGTATACAAGGATGAGTTATCAGCAGTTACGTTCAGCTATATTTACCACAAAAATAACAGATCATTATATGATTATGGTTGATATGTATAGTGAAGAAATCAAGATCGATCCAGTAAATACTAACATTGTTAGAGAGGTTATATGTGAAACACAATTAAAACAGAGTTTTAAAAATGTAAAGTGGTCAGAGCTATTAAATATTACCGATTGTAATGAGTTGTACAATGAATTGTACCAAACATTCCAAGCGTGTTATGAGTCTGCTAGGTTTACCAGGTGTTTTGATTCAGCAAGGAAGGGATTGCGTAAGAGGTGGATGTCAAATGAATTATTATTGGAGATTAGGAATAGAGATAAATTGTTTCAGAAGTGGAAAAATTGTATTAATACTTTAAGAAGTGTATACATGAAGGAATACAAAGCAAGTAGAAATGAAGTTACGAAGAAAGTAAGAAATGCAAAGATAGCTTATTTTACCAGGGAGATTGAGAGTGCAAGAGGGAGTATGAAAGATACGTGGAAAATAATTAATTCGATTTCTGGAAAAGTTAATAAGAATTCTGTAGATGAAGTAATTTATCGATATTTAGGAAAAGAATACACAACGGAAGATATTGTCAATAATTTTGTTGATTCTTTCGTTAATGAAATTGACAGGATCCAGCACAAATGTAAAAGGGTGGCAATTGATAATACGCATTGTACTGTGGCCATTCAATCTATGCGCTTACCAAAAATTGACAAAATTGAAGTGGAAGAAATTATTTTAAAAATGGATTCAAACAAACAGCCGGGCGTTGATGGGATACGAGTTAAGGATCTGAAAGAGTTAAGTGGTGATATAAGTGTAATTATAGCGCATTTAGTGAATTTATCCATAACGAGTGGTCGCGTTCCTGAAAAATTAAAAATCTCTGTGGTTAGGCCTGTATATAAAAAAGGGGATCATTTAATGTTAAATAATTACAGACCTATATCTTTGTTACCTACAATAGAAAAAATAATGGAGAAGTTGATTTCAAATAAATTAACAGATTATATGAGAAAGTACAATATCCTAAATAATTCTCAATTTGGATTCCAAAAGGGCAAAAGTACAACTGACCTATTGGTTTTATTCTCGGATTATATTAATAAGCATCTCGATGATAATGACAACGTATTGGCCTTGTTCATTGACTTTACAAAAGCTTTTGATACCATTAATCATGATAAGTTATTAGATTCGTTGGAAAATATTGGGGTAAGGGGTCCTTTGTTGAGTTGGTTCAAAAATTATTTAGATGATCGTGTTATGTTAGTGAAAGTGGCAAATGTGTACAGTTACTCGAAAAAAGTGTTAATGGGGGTACCACAAGGCTCTATTTTGGGTCCTATATTATATATAATTTATGTTAATTACATTTTTAAATTGTTAGAAAGTGATGGCAAAATTTTTATGTATGCAGATGATACTGTACTTTTATCAACAAGTAGGGATTTAAAGCAAGCAGAATCGGAACTGCAAATGAATTTTAATACTTTATTATGTTGGACTCATGATAACGAGTTGGTGATCAATGCTGACAAGACAAAGATAATACACATATGTTCTCCATTTAATCGAGATAAATGCACTCCTGTCAATGTGGTGTACCATTCTTATGATTGCGTCCATACGTTAGGTAAAGAAAATTGTGTCGGATGTGAGACTCGTATTGATGTAGTTGATTCTCATGTTTATTTAGGATTAGTAGTTGACAGACATTTCACTTGGCGACCTCATATCAAGCGAATCTGTAATAAACTTAGAATCTGTGCATACCATTTATATAATTTGAGTAATGTTTTAAATCTGAAATTAATGAAGATGGTTTATTCTGCAATAGTAGAATCGATATTAACTTACGGTGTGCTTGCTTGGGGGAATGCTTCAGTTGTACACTTGCAAAATTTGTTTCTGTTACAGAGGAAAATTATAAAAATAATAATGCCAAATTGTAAGAAACATACACTAAATTATGACGTGGATGAATTTTTTGTGTATTTGAAGTTTCTGGATGTTTTCGATTTGTTTCAGTATAAGTTGATAATAACATATTATTTTGATAACGCTTATAAAGTACAATATGATCATGGAATTGAAACAAGGGCGAAGAATGAAGGAAGATTAAAAGTACCTAAGGTTAAAAATAAGTATGGAAAAAGACAACTTCATTATACGATACCTAGCATATTTAATGAAGTTCCGGCAGGTTTAAAGAATTTAGAATGTTATAAAACGATAAAAAATGAAATAAAAGAGTGGTTATTACATCAGCAGGAGTGATGAATAATGATTGACATTTCCTTATGTAGAATATAATGTGATCTAATAATTTAGTTTAACGGAGTGTAATGTTAATTTCAACAACTTTATTCTTTAAGATTCAATATTGATTCAATAATTGTCATTTCAATTTCAATTGCAAGATGTAATTTGTAAATGTGTTATTCTTTATTGTATTCCATGAACTAATTATGTATTATTTTTCTAGTGTATTGCCTCAGACTAGCCAATTGGCTATGGGGCATAGTTTGTAGTAAATTACAATTATATTTAAATATTAATAAAGAATTTTGAACTGAACTGACATCAATTCAATAATTAAGATTGTGTTATTGTATGTAACAGTAACACTCGATATTTCTGTAATCGATTACCAAAAAAAAAATGGGATTGGTTTTTATGTTTTTTTTTTTTTTGTAATTTTGTGCGCGGCATACAGGTCAGGAAAACATACCTATCGACTTGAAACTTTTTCTACATATTTCTGTCATACCAGAATAGGCTGGGATTGTTATTCAAAGAAATCAATCCAAAGGTTTTTCCGGAAAAATCGGAAAGTTTGAAAAATCCTCATAAAAATAACCCGGAGGAAAAATACTTGAAAAACAAGAATTTTTCAAAAGCTCTCAAATTTTCACCGAATATGAACAATACTATTATACACCTTTTAAGAGATTTTTGCAACAATCGGATGAGAAATAACAAAGAAAGCGCGGTAAAAGTGTACATTTTATTGAATATTTTTTGGACCAATTGGTTTTGCAAAGTATATATATGCGACAGGTTGCAGCACCATGAATATCAACAAGTTGCAGGTGAGGTATTCGAAGGTTCTTCCTGAATACAAATAGATAAAGTATAATGTAAATATTATAAATATTATAAGTATATTTATAAATTAATAAAGTAATTTGAAGTAATTTATGTAATTTCTTCAGGGTAATGGAGGGAGAGGGGGGGTGGGGGGAGCTGCATGAGTTGATTGAAAGGAATGAGTCAGGTTATGTATGTTGGCGGGGTCATGATAGAGCAGTAGGGTAAAGGGGGCTAGATTAGATGTCGGTAACTTCTCATTCTTGAATAGGACAGATGAGTACTGGAATGGGCTTAGTAGAAGTGTTCTCAAAGGGGATTGAATGAGGTTAAAGTTATTCCGTCAGAGGGTTAGGGGAGTGGTGGGATAAGGGTAGTTAGGGAACTTGCCACGACGCATTCATGTGCAATTACAAGAGTTTGAATAATAATAATAATAATAATAATAATAATAATTTTTTTTTTTAAATTAGATTCAAATAATACATACATACAAGATTAATCAATACGCTCTTCCACAAAGCCAAAAAGGCTTATCTGTGGGATGATGAATGAAATTAATAGCTTGGACAAGGAAAAAATAAATGAAAACTTTTCAATAGTCAAGGAATACAAAATCGAATATATGTATATCCTATATATAAGTGGACATGAAATTGAAAAATTATTATATCATTATACATCAAGAATACAAATCATATCCACACAGCTAAAGACATAAAAAGTTGATGCACAAGAATAATTCAATAAATAATAAGTGTATCCCACTGCACAATTGGATCAATCATTTTCAGAATTAGTATAATTAATTAACCATTTTCTAATTTCTGTTTTAACATGTTGATATTTTTCTAACTTTCTCAGACTGAGAGGTATTTCGTTGAATAATATAGGTGTCGCATACTCTAAACGCCGTTTCCCATGTTTGTTATTATAGGCAGGAATTTTGTATAACTCTAACGTTCCGAGTCTTGTGTTACGATTACATTCGTTGGGTATTTTGCATGAGTTATTGTAGTAATACTTGAGTATGAACCGGTAATTAAATAATTTTTTAATTGGCAGAATATTCAAAATTTGATATAAACTCTCGCTATCCGGATAAGGAATTGCTATTGAATGATGAGGTATTATATTTGCAATAATCCTATTTTGAATAGATGTCAAGTTTTGAAGATGAGAGGTGGATGCATTGCCCCAAGCCAGAATACCATAATTAACTACTGATTCAGCCAAAGCAAAATATACTGTTCTAAGAAGGGAGATGGGGAGAATATGTTTGAGTATATATATATTATGGGCACAAGATCTTAATTTATTACAGATAATATAATATCGATATATATATATATATATATATATATATATATATATATATATATATATATAAATATATATATATATATATATATATATATATATATATATATATATATATATACGATATATATATAATAATAACAATAATAATGATAATAATACAGTATGTTCAAACGGTAAGTCACTGCGATCGTTTCTATGCGACGTTGACAGTGAGAATGTGATACGTACCACTGACAGTCCGTGCAGGAGGAAGCCGGTCTGTATGAAGACGATGAAGTATCCGAGACAGAGGAGGTACGCAGGCGCGGGAAGAGCAACTGAAAATGAAGATCAGTTGAAGAGCAACGATTGACTCACAAGGAGATTATTGAGATATCTACAACTTATTATATATTGAAGCTATGTTCCGGTTGAGAAAGTGACTCACAGAGTTGAATTCCTTCGTCGAAGGGTCGTACAGAGTCAGATTTGCCCCCCCCCCCCCCCCTCTAGGTCGACATATGGAGCTCTCCTATGATGTATCCATCCATATATATAAATAATACAGTATATATATATATATATATATATATATATATATATATATATATATATATATATATATATATATATATATATATATATATGTGTATATATTTTATATATATATATATATATATATATATATATATATATATATATATTATATATATATATATATATATATATATATATATATATATATATATATATATATATGAATATATATATATATATATATATATATATATATATATATATATATATATATATATATATATATATATATATTTATATATATATATTCATATATATACATATTTATATATATAAATATATGAAATATATTTTGGCCTCTTCCTGGATTTCAGTGCACATGATTTTTTCTTAATTGTTTCATTTTTAAATTGGGTTTTAACGACGCACTATACTGATGGCTACGATCTATTGGCGTCGGTGGATGATGAATGAGATGATGGAAAGATGAGATGAAAGGTTATTTTATTGGGTATTTTGGATGGTGGAAAGGAGTCGGTCGTGGTCGTGGCCTGTTATTAAGGAACCATCTCAGTATTGACCTGAACGACAGAGGGAAACCACGAAAAACCCCTGTCAAGATGGTCGACCATGGCGGGAATCGAACCCCGGCCTCCCGAATGACGGTTCAGTGTGCTACCACTCGGCCACGCGTCTCGGCTCTATTATTCCAAGTTTTTCGATGCGATTAGATTGCCCTTCTGGTGCCCCGATTTGAACGATCCTATCTTTCAACCATTGCTCCTAATTGAGGAACAATGATTTGGTATCATACTTCCATAGTCAAGTTCTTCAGAGCTTTGTGGTCATCACGTGACTGATCATTTATCCATAAGTATGTTCTATATTCTTTCGTTCAATTGAAAAGAAAAGAAAAGGTTATAAAATGAAAATAATTATCCCAGTTTATTACACTGATGCATGCGTATATAGAATAGTTTTTCAGTCCCCGTATAACCTAGCTGTTGGTGGGGTCGTTGAATAAACAGCAATCAGTGCGAGTGTTTCTCATGCTCGATCAGGGGCCTACCTTCCGTCTCGAGGATCCACCACAGCTCGATCACGAAGGCGATCACATAGGCCACCTGCAACACACAAACAAACACGTCATCCCTGGTTCATAGGCAACTTGTCTTGCTTGCCTGTTCACAGGCAGGTCTCACCCGTAATATCGAATATATTTTATTTATATTCATGTACAGATGTGATATACATATATATATATATATATATATATATATATATATATATATATATATATATATATATATATATATAACAATATATGTATATATATATATATATATATATATAACAATATATGTATATATATATATATATATATATATATATATATATATATATATATATATATATCTCAATATATGTGTATATATATCAATATATATATATATATATATATATATATATATATATATATTTATATATATATATATATATGTAGGTATTTATATATATATATATATATATATATATATATATATATATATATATATATATATATATATATATATATATATATATATATATATATATATATATGTTAACGCCGGTCTTTTGAGACCAGCTAGCTCGTTTTCCCTAGTTTGTCATTTGAACATGAAATCATTCGTTTGCGTCATGGAATGTTGTTTATACATGCAAGCAGTTAACCTTCCTTTCTCAAAGCTGGTTGGCCAGTACCTTATCACGCGATGTGCTGCATCCAATCAAAGCTCGCCATTCGCGTTGCGTGTTTGGTAGCTGGCCTCGCTTGATCAGTTCTATCCCATACTCGATCCAGACCGGACGTCTCAAAACGGCTCTCGTCGAGTATCCAGTTCAGTTATCTTCTACATTTCCTTGAGGTCGGACGTACTTTTAGTCGCTCGTCAAGTGGGTGAATTCGGTCATATTCTCGACCAGCTCTTGTTGTGTGAGCATCTCCCGTCCTTCTCTACTTTGTTAGAGTTCGGACGTACTGTACATTATTTCGCATGTACGCAGTTGTTTCTTTTCTATTTTTCGTTCTTCTTGAGTCGTTAATAGGACCTCTTTCCATACTTTCTTGTTTCTAATTCTTCACATTTGTTTTGGTCTTTATCATTTACGAAGTTGGGTGTTTTGTTTTCTCTCAAGCTTTTGTTTATTGTTTATTCGAATGGTGTGCGGGGACACCACTCAGGTTTGATCTATTTTGTTTCGCTTTCTATTTATTCTTTGATTTGGTCAATAACAACGTCAAGTCGACGTAGACCAAATACGTATCGTTTTGGGGTGAGGCATAATCCGAGTTTGGATTATGCTCGCCTGATTATTAATGCCAAGTCGGCATCCGAATACAGTCCACTGGTCTCTCATCGCCATCTCTAAGATCGGCGGTAACATTTGGTCCCTGTGAGCCAAAGATTATTTTTGGTTCCAATTTCTCGTCATTCGTGAGGCGGAATCCATCTCCGGATTCTTATTTCGTTCTCTTGTTGGAATCCATTTGTGAATTCCATTCTTTTCACCACGCGGAGTCCATCTCCGGATTCCAATTGCTTTTACTTGTTGGAATCCATTTGTGGATTCCTTTCTTTGCACCACGCGGAGTCCACCTCCGGATTCCACAGTCATTCGTGGCAGCACCCGCGATCAGGCATCGCATGGGTGACTTCTTTGTCCTCCGCACTGAATCGGCTTCCACATAATTGGGTTTCCACGGCGCAATAATTTATTCTGTTTGTTTGCGAGTTATTATCAACAATTGTTTTAACTTGTTTGATAGACATTCAGTTCTTGAATTATTTTGCATTGTTCTTTTTCTGTGCATTTCGGCCGTATTTCTCCGTGATAATTCATATCATTTGTTGTTGGTCCTTGTTTTAGTTTCGTGTTTTTGCATTTGCAATTTATTCATTCGCTACGATGGCGTCTAAAATCGTAAAGCAACAGGCAGTGCTCACGGCAAAGCGGGAGCGGATATTCGCTTCATTACAACGCTCTTACGACGCATTTAAAACGCTTGATAGTGCCAAAGCTTTGTTGTGCAAGCCTCGCTATGACCAACTTGCCGTTTTGAAAGACAACTTTGAGGCCATTCAAAACGAAGTAATAGCTTTGAACGCTCAGCTTGACGAAGGCGTCGATGCTTTGCCGGTCGACGCTATTGAAGCCAGCTTCGAGGAAATGCTGTATGCGACTCATGATCTGTATCTCGCCGCCGTTGCCGCGACGACGCCTACTCCGCCTCCGCCGCCAAATCAAAATGGTTTTCAAGCCATCTCATTGCCGACAATTGCGTTGCCGGCATTCTCTGGTGATATTACTCGATGGACGGAATACTATTCGCTATTTAAATCTCTCGTCGACGAGAACAACGACCTGAATCAAGTTCAGAAATTCCACTATTTGAGGACCACCCTCAAAGACAACGCCTTGTCTATCGTCTCCGGGTTTCCGATTACGGAAGCCAATTATTCTGTGGCATTGGATGCTCTTGTCAGTCGGTATCATAACCCTCGGTTGTTAGCCACCACGTATGTTCAACAGGTTTTAGAATTTACGCCTCTCAAAACCAATTCACATTCTGGGCTGCAATCATTTCTGAAAGTTCACAAAACTTCGATTGAAGCGTTGAAAGCTCTGAATATCGAAGATTTGTCAGATTTTCTGCTTTTCACGTTAGCACTGACAAATCTCGACACATCAACGCGCAAGGCTTTCGAACAGAAACATTCTTCGCACAGCACTCCTAGCTACGCGTCGTTGATCAAATTCATTGAAGAGCAGTCCAGGACGATGGAATTGTGTGGTCTCGACAAACAAGCAGCTAGCTCTTCAAAAGCTATTCCTCCTTCCACAAAGCGAATCAATTCGTTGTTAGTTGCGAATCCTCCGCCCGTCAGCTTTAAATCTCGCGAGCAGAGCAAATCAGCAAGCTCGACCACGAAACAATCTTCGTGTCCAGTCTGCAAAGGGGAGCATACTCTATACTCGTGTTCCGTATTTCGGCAACAGTCCGTTGACGACAAATACAACACGTTACGTCGCCTACAACGCTGCTTCAACTGCATGGGCGCTCATCTCAGACCGCAATGCACCTCTAAGAGTGTTTGCGGTACTTGTCACAGTAACAAACATCATTCGCTGTTACACACCGCACGAATCAACCCCTTGACTCGTGACACAATAGCAACCGAAGTCTCTTCTCATCCGGAGACCACCTCGCCTCATCCTCAAACTCTCGCTTGTCAAGTCAAGACAAGCAAGCCAGTGCTACCCACAGCTCTATTGGGCACTGTTCGCGCCTTGATCCGCGACTCTCACGGTCAACTGCAACCTATCCGTGCGGTTATCGACTATGGTTCACAAATCTCTGTTCTCACTCACTCGTTCCTTCAGAAGCTAGGATTGAAAATCAATCCTTGTCATTCCGAACTCTCTGGTATTGGTCACGTTAGTGCTCGGGTAATCGGGACTGTTCAATGCAGCATCGCTTCCCGGTTCACCCCTGCAACCTCTCTCAGCGTACAAGCCTACGTTATGCCTGCGATAGCGAGTCAACTTCCAACCACCACCGTTCCGCTTGAGGTGTTTGAACGTTATCGCTGTCTCTCTCTTGCCGACGACCGCTTTCATGTGCCCGATCAGATCGACTTTTTGATCGGCGCCGATTTATACCCTGATATTCTTGAAAAGTCAGGTGATATTGTGATGAGTGGCAGTCCATCTGCCATAAACACGGTCTTCGGCTGGGTGGTTTTGGGTCCTATTCGGTGTTTGGATGCCGAGTTCCAGCCTCCGCTCTCTCTGCTTGCTTGCACTGGTTCTCCATTGGATCGTACTCTTCGATTGTTTTGGGAATCGGAAGAAGTTTCACGTCCTCTTCAAGTTGATCCGGACGATGAACTTTGTGAGGAGCATTTTCTATCTACGCACTCACGGAACCCTTCCGGACGCTATTCGGTAGCACTCCCTTTCAAGAACACATCCTCTCCTCTCGGATATAATCGTGAGGCCGCCCTCCAGAATTATTTGAGTCTGGAGCGGCGACTGAAACGCAATCCTCAGCATGATGCTGCGTATCAAGCATTCATGCAAGACTATATTCAATCGAACCACATGCAACTTGCAAGCACCTCTTCGAACTACGTGATTCCGCATCATTGTGTGCACAAGATTACCAGCTCCAGCACGAAGCTGAGAGTGGTATTTAACGCCTCTTCTCCAGATGAGAGAGGCGCCTCTTTGAATCAGCTGTTACTCAGTGGTCCCAAGCTTCAGAGCGAACTCCCGGGCGTTTTAACCCGATTTCGTTCTCATCCCATCGCAATTTGTGCTGACATTCGTCAGATGTATCGTCAGATTCTGGTCCAACCATCTGACCGCAAATATCAGCACATATTTTGGCGACCCAATGCAGACTCTCCAGTAAAAGAATATGAGCTCAACACGGTCACGTATGGGCTCGTACCGTCAGCTTTTCTTGCTCAACGAGTGCTGAAGCAGCTCGTGCACGACGAAGGGGCTCCTTTCCCCAATGCTTCGCGTGCTTTGATATCTCACATCTACGTGGATGACATCGTGTCTGGCGCAGCAGACGTCGCTCAAGCTCGCATTCTTCAATCGGAATTACAGGCTATTCTAGCTAGTGGAGGTTTCGAACTCCGAAAGTGGGCCAGTAACCTCCCAGAAGCATTGAGTGCACTTCCGGAGGATCATCTAGAGACTCCAGTCGTGTTTTCGGATGACGATCAGGGCATCAAGATCCTTGGTCTGTTCTGGGATCCCCGATCGGATGATTTCTCATTCCACACCTTACCATTCGAAGGCGTGGTAACGAAGCGCACGGTCTTGTCGTACATTGCGCGCATTTTTGATCCTTTGGGATTCCTCACCCCGCTCGTATGCTGGATGAAGATTTTTCTTCAGCAACTTTGGTTATCGCGGGTGCAGTGGGACGACGTTTTACCACCGCTTCTTGCTCAAAGGTGGTTGGACGCGGTAGCCGAGATCTGTCTTCTCTCGAACTTCCGAGTTCCACGCGCATTTCCTGCTTCACAAGGCATACATCGACTTGTAGGCTTTTGTGATGCCTCCGAGAAGGCCTACGCTGCGATACTTTACCTTCACACAACGAATCATGCAACTTCGCATATTAGTTTGTTGCGAGCAAGGAGTAAAGTTTCCCCGGTCAAACCCTTGACCATCCCTAAGCTTGAACTCTCTGCTGCTTTGCTTCTAACGCGTGTGCTGAAAGATACTCTTCCCTCACTCAGCACTCTTGTCGTGGAGTCAGTAACCCTTTACACTGATTCGACTATTGTGCTCGCGTGGCTTGCCACCCCTCCACATCGACTGAAGACATTCGTCGCCAACCGAGTAGTGGAGATACTCGACAACTCCACTCCTACCAATTGGGCACACGTGGATTCCGAAGAAAATCCCGCTGACTGCGCTTCTCGTGGAATACTGCCTTCTCAGCTCATGGAATACCCGTTGTACCTCTCGGGTCCTTCTTTTCTCAGGAGTCCCCATGCTCTGTGGCCTATCTCTGTGCCTTCCACTGATTTATTGTCTGAATTGCCAGACATTAAGCCTTCCATGGTCACTTTGGCCACAACGGTCAAAGTAGATCCTCTCCTGGTGAATTTTCGAAAGTTTTCCACACTTCTCAAAGCACAACGGGTCTTTGGGTATGTAGTTCGATTTGCCCGTCTCTTATTGGCGAAACGATCCAAGATTCTCCCTCCTACGGGTTCTTTAAAACCTGTGGAGCTGCAAGACGCTCTTGAACTGATCATAAGAGTCACTCAAAACCACTTTTATGCAACCGAGATCAGCCAACTTGCCAAACAGGGACAGGTTTCATCCCGGATCGCTTCGCTGAAACCTTTTCTCGAACCCTCGGGCTTACTCAAGGTGGGCGGAAGATTGCGTCACTCTTCTCTTCCTGAAGAGGCTCGGTACCCAATCCTACTCCCCAAAGAAGCTCACCTCGCATCTCTCATTTGCGATGCCTTCCACCGAACATCGCTACATTCCGGCCCGAGAACGGTACAGGCGCTGATACAGCAGCGTTACTGGATCGTTTCTCTGCGCGGTTTGTTGCGACAGCGTATACACCAGTGCATTACTTGCCACAAGTTTCGCGCAAAGCCTATGCAGCCTCCAATGGCAGATTTGCCTCCTTCACGTGTTCAAGCTTCTCGCGCTTTCTGCCATGTTGGAACTGATTTTGCTGGCCCTTTCCAGATCAAATCCAGTAATCGTCGTAAGGCACCCATCACCAAGGGTTATCTGTGCATTTTCGTTTGCATGTCAACAAAAGCGGCGCACCTAGAAACGGTGTCCGAGCTATCCACGGACGCCTTTTTGGCTTGCCTAGATCGGTTTCTCTCCAGACGAGGACTCCCGTCGCACATTTACTCCGATTGTGGGAGAAACTATGTGGGTGCTGCGCGACATCTGCGCGAGGTTTATGATTTTCTATCTCAAGCTGAAACCTCCGTCTTTGACCATCTTTCTAAACGTGAAATAGCTTGGCACTTCAACCCTCCGCAAGCTCCCAACTTTGGAGGACTCTGGGAGGCCGGTGTAAAATCGGCGAAATCCCTGCTCTACCGTATAATAGGGGACACACCTCACACCTTTGAGGAGTACGCCACCCTATTCTCCCGCATTGAGGCCGTCCTCAACAGTCGACCTCTCTGCGCCCTCTCATCTGACCCTGCCGAAAGCTACGACTTTCTAACTCCCGGACACTTTCTAATCGGCACCGCTTTGTTAGCTCCACCTGAACAAACGGTGCCAGGAAACCACTCGCATCCTGATCGTTGGGTACGATTGCGCCAACTGCACCAGGCCTTTTGGACGCGTTGGTCGTCGGAGTACTTGAATACGCAGATGCAACGCCGTAAATGGGTTCGGGGCTGTCCCAACCTGGCTGTCGGGGATGTGGTATTTTTCCACGATGCCACAAGCAATCCTTTGGCCTGGCCAATCGGCAGAGTGGTCGAGACTCACCCCGGGCTAGACGGCACCGTTCGGGTCGTCTCTGTTCGCACCTCAACCGGTACTTATAAGCGCCCGGTGAATAAACTGGTGTCACTCCCGACTTCCGAATAGTCGAGTTGATATTACTTCGTGTATTCTTTCTGTTCAAAGCACGCATTGGTGCTTTGATCATTTCTTCATGTTAACTTTCTTGTTGTTCTCTCTTCTTTCATTTTTTTTGAAAAGTCAGCGACCATTGGATAAAATGGTTGCGTTTTCTCCTCATTGAATCGCTCGGATCATGTGCGATTTCTTTGCTGTTCTCCGATCCAATTGGGAAGCAATCCAATTACTCGGTGAAAATCTCATGCTCACGTTGCCTATGAAGTTACAAGGCTTCTTACGAACAGTTTGCTGTTCTAATTTCATGTTCCTAATTTTCCGTATCGTTTACCTCAGCTTTAAAATGTTCATTTTGGTGGGCGGTATGTTAACGCCGGTCTTTTGAGACCAGCTAGCTCGTTTTCCCTAGTTTGTCATTTGAACATGAAATCATTCGTTTGCGTCATGGAATGTTGTTTATACATGCAAGCAGTTAACCTTCCTTTCTCAAAGCTGGTTGGCCAGTACCTTATCACGCGATGTGCTGCATCCAATCAAAGCTCGCCATTCGCGTTGCGTGTTTGGTAGCTGGCCTCGCTTGATCAGTTCTATCCCATACTCGATCCAGACCGGACGTCTCAAAACGGCTCTCGTCGAGTATCCAGTTCAGTTATCTTCTACATTTCCTTGAGGTCGGACGTACTTTTAGTCGCTCGTCAAGTGGGTGAATTCGGTCATATTCTCGACCAGCTCTTGTTGTGTGAGCATCTCCCGTCCTTCTCTACTTTGTTAGAGTTCGGACGTACTGTACATTATTTCGCATGTACGCAGTTGTTTCTTTTCTATTTTTCGTTCTTCTTGAGTCGTTAATAGGACCTCTTTCCATACTTTCTTGTTTCTAATTCTTCACATTTGTTTTGGTCTTTATCATTTACGAAGTTGGGTGTTTTGTTTTCTCTCAAGCTTTTGTTTATTGTTTATTCGAATGGTGTGCGGGGACACCACTCAGGTTTGATCTATTTTGTTTCGCTTTCTATTTATTCTTTGATTTGGTCAATAACAACGTCAAGTCGACGTAGACCAAATACGTATCGTTTTGGGGTGAGGCATAATCCGAGTTTGGATTATGCTCGCCTGATTATTAATGCCAAGTCGGCATCCGAATACAGTCCACTGGTCTCTCATCGCCATCTCTAAGATCGGCGGTAACATATATATATATATATATATATATATATATATATATATATATACATATATATATATATATATATATATATATATATATATATATATATATATATATATATATATATATATATATATATATATATATATATATATATGAATATATGTATATATATATATTTATATATATATATATATATATATATATACATATATTCATATATATATATATATATATATATATATATATATATATATATATATATATATATATATATATATATTCATATATATATATATATATATATATATATATATATATATATATATATATATATATATATATATTTATATATATATATATATATATATACACACATATATTCACATATATATATATTTATATATATATATACACACATATAATCATATATATATATATATATTCATATATATATATATATATATATATATATATATATATATATATATATATATATATATATAAATATATATATATATGAATATATATATATATATATATATATATATATATATATATATATATATATATATATATATATATAAATATATATATATATATATATATATATATATATATATATATATATATATATATATATATATATATGTACATATATATATATATATATATATATATATATATATATGTACATATATATATATATATATATATATATATATATATATATATATATATATATATATATATATATATATATATATATATATATATATATATATATATAAACATGACATATATATTCATATTCACATGATGATATGGACAAATGAACATTGAAAACCAGAAAACATAACATTATTAGATACAAATAAAAATATACGAAATAGATAAAAACACGGCCGTCCTCAGTGGCTCATTCAGCTGAATTATCACTTTGGGAAATGCTGTCATGTCCGACCTGGATTCGAATCCCGCATCAAGTGGAGTTCCTGCACACGTTCCTCACCCCCCCCCCCCTCCTCCTCCTTGCACGCGTGCCGGGACTCGAACCCCGGTCAGGAAGAAGGATTGGAGACTCGCGAGGAATCTCGCGTGAAGGTCAGTGACCTCTTAATCAAGTGGTAATTTAATTATTTCACGTATTCATTGTTTCGAATTAGGGCAATTGTCTTCTCTAGTACACTGCACGACAACAGTACATGTATAGGTACAGTGCAGGACCAAATAAAGACATTCAACAGGCTTCTCTGACCAAGCTACTTACAATAGGGAATCATTATTCCTCTAACGGATTCGATATATAATAGAAAATCGAGGGATATTCGTTGTGAGATGAGATTAGAAGTATATATATCTAGAATTAAAAATATTCCGTCAGCTCAAATTACATCTACAGACCTTGGATTACTTCAAATGTTCAATTAATTGGTGACACTTGTCGCTCTCCCTTGATAGTAATCTTCTTAGTTCTGATTGATTTGATAAAATATATTATAAATATGTTTTCCTCGTTATTTCTCATCAGATTGCAGTGCAAATCCCTGAAAGTGTGTATAATATTTTTATTCATTCTCAGTAAAAATTTCGAAGGTTTTGAACAATTTCGTTCCTCTAAGTATTTTTCTCTCTGGGATATTCTCATGAGGTTTTCACAAAATTTTCGATTTTTTCAGGAAAAATCGTTCCACCGATTTCTTTGAAAAACAATTCCAACCTATTCCAGTGTGATACAAAGATGCAGAAAAAGTACCGAGTCGATTTTTTTCCTAACCTGTTTGCCGCGCACAATATTACAAACCAAAAATTCATGAAAACGAAGCCATTTTTTGTTATTAAATGAGATGGGAATCTTCGCTACGCTCTTCTGAGAATATATCCGAAACCAAATGAAATATACCCAAATATCTCACATGAACATTATGCAATAATATATCGATAATGACGAAATATAATAATAAAGAACATAATGGGCCAATAATAATAATATAATAATAATTTGATGGTTTATTCTGTCATTGGATCCGTATTACACGATGATCGAAACTTTTGTCAGGGCTTTCAGTTATTTGCCCCACAACATAATAAATTCAAATTTGTGGTAATATAATGATTATTTCAATGACACTGAGACGTGTGGCCGAGCGGTTAACACACTGAACCGCCATTCAGGAGAACGGGATTCGATTCCCGACATGGTCGACCATCCTAAGAGAGATTTTTCGTGGTTTCCCTCTGTCGTTCAGGTCAATACTGGCAGGTTCCTTATTGACATGCCACGACCGTCTCCTTCCCACTATCCCAAATACACCTAATAAAATAACTTTTCATCTCATCATTCCATCATCTCATATATCATCCACCGACGCCAATATATCGTAGTCGTCAGTACAATATATTGTAGTCGTCAGTACAATGCGTCGTTAAACCCAATATATTGTAGTCGTCAGTACAATGCGTCGTTAAACCCAATATATTGTAGTCGTCAGTACAATGCGTCGTTAAACCCAATATATCGTAGTCGTCAGTACAATGCGTCGTTAAACCCAATATATTGTAGTCGTCAGTACAATGCGTCGTTAAACCCAATATAAATAAAATAAAAATAATAAATTGACGATTTCATATATTGGTTGATATTTCATGTCACTGTCACTGTCACTGTCACTGTCACTGTCACTGTCACTATCTATATATAGCCCCCTACTACTTCATGTCACTGTCACTATCTATATATATAGGCCCCCTACTACTTCATGTCACTGTCACTATCTATATATATAGGCCCCCTACTACTTCATGTCACTGTCACTGTCACTGTCACTGTCACTGTCACTGTCACTGTCACTATCTATATATAGCCCCCTACTACTTCATGTCACTGTCACTATCTATATATATAGGCCCCCTACTACTTCATGTCACTGTCACTATCTATATATATAGGCCCCCTACTACTTCATGTCACTGTCACTATCTATATATATAGGCCCCCTACTACTTCATGTCACTGTCACTATCTATATATATAGGCCCCCTACTACTTCATGTCACTGTCACTATCTATATATATAGGCCCCCTACTACTTCATGTCACTGTCACTATATCTATATATATAGGCCCCCTACTACTTCATGTCACTGTCACTGTCACTGTCACTGTCACTGTCACTGTCACTATCTATATATAGCCCCCTACTACTTCATGTCACTGTCACTATCTATATATATAGGCCCCCTACTACTTCATGTCACTGTCACTATCTATATATATAGGCCCCCTACTACTTCATGTCACTGTCACTATCTATATATATAGGCCCCTTACTACTTCATGTCACTGTCACTATCTATATATATAGGCCCCCTACTACTTCATGTCACTGTCACTGTCACTGTCACTGTCACTGTCACTGTCACTATCTATATATAGCCCCCTACTACTTCATGTCACTGTCACTATCTATATATATAGGCCCCCTACTACTTCATGTCACTGTCACTATCTATATATATAGGCCCCCTACTACTTCATGTCACTGTCACTATCTATATATATAGGCCCCCTACTACTTCATGTCACTGTCACTATCTATATATAGGCCCCCTACTACTTCATGTCACTGTCACTATCTATATATATAGGCCCCCTACTACTTCATGTCACTGTCACTATCTATATATAGGCCCCCTACTACTTCATGTCACTGTCACTATCTATATATATAGGCCCCCTACTACTTCATGTCACTGTCACTATCTATATATATAGGCCCCCTACTACTTCATGTCACTGTCACTATCTATATATAGGCCCCCTACTACTTCATGTCACTGTCACTATCTATATATATAGGCCCCCTACTACTTCATGTCACTGTCACTATCTATATATATAGGCCCTCTACTACTTCATGTCACTGTCACTATCTATATATATAGGCCCCCTACTACTTCATGTCACTGTCACTATATCTATATATAGCCCCCTACTACTTCATGTCACTGTCACTATCTATATATATAGGCCCCCTACTACTTCATGTCACTGTCACTATCTATATATATAGGCCCCCTACTACTTCATGTCACTGTCACTATCTATATATAGGCCCCCTACTACTTCATGTCACTGTCACTATATCTATATATAGCCCCCTACTACTTCATGTCACTGTCACTATATCTATATATAGCCCCCTACTACTTCATGTCACTGTCACTATCTATATATATAGGCCCCCTACTACTTCATGTCACTGTCACTATCTATATATATAGCCCCCTACTACTTCATGTCACTGTCACTATATCTATATATAGGCCCCCTACTACTTCATGTCACTGTCACTATCTATATATATAGGCCCCCTACTACTTCATGTCACTGTCACTATCTATATATATAGGCCCCCTACTACTTCATGTCACTGTCACTATATCTATATATAGCCCCCTACTACTTCATGTCACTGTCACTATATCTATATATAGGCCCCCTACTACTTCATGTCACTGTCACTATCTATATATATAGGCCCCCTACTACTTCATGTCACTGTCACTATCTATATATATAGGCCCCCTACTACTTCATGTCACTGTCACTATCTATATATAGGCCCCCTACTACTTCATGTCACTGTCACTATATCTATATATAGGCCCCCTACTACTTCATGTCACTGTCACTATCTATATATATAGGCCCCCTACTACTTCATGTCACTGTCACTATCTATATATATAGGCCCCCTACTACTTCATGTCACTGTCACTATATCTATATATAGCCCCCTACTACTTCATGTCACTGTCACTATATCTATATATAGCCCCCTACTACTTCATGTCACTGTCACTATCTATATATATAGGCCCCCTACTACTTCATGTCACTGTCACTATCTATATATAGGCCCCCTACTACTTCATGTCACTGTCACTATCTATATATATAGGCCCCCTACTACTTCATGTCACTGTCACTATCTATATATATAGGCCCCCTACTACTTCATGTCACTGTCACTATATCTATATATATAGGCCCCCTACTACTTCATGTCACTGTCACTATATCTATATATAGCCCCCTACTACTTCATGTCACTGTCACTATCTATATATATAGGCCCCCTACTACTTCATGTCACTGTCACTATCTATATATAGGCCCCCTACTACTTCATGTCACTGTCACTATCTATATATATAGGCCCCCTACTACTTCATGTCACTGTCACTATATCTATATATAGCCCCCTACTACTTCATGTCACTGTCACTATCTATATATATAGGCCCCCTACTACTTCATGTCACTGTCACTATCTATATATATAGGCCCCCTACTACTTCATGTCACTGTCACTATCTATATATATAGGCCCCCTACTACTTCATGTCACTGTCACTATCTATATATATAGGCCCCCTACTACTTCATGTCACTGTCACTATCTATATATATAGGCCCCCTACTACTTCATGTCACTGTCACTATCTATATATATAGGCCCCCTACTACTTCATGTCACTGTCACTATCTATATATATAGGCCCCCTACTACTTCATGTCACTGTCACTATCTATATATATAGGCCCCCTACTACTTCATGTCACTGTCACTATCTATATATAGGCCCCCTACTACTTCATGTCACTGTCACTATCTATATATATAGGCCCCCTACTACTTCATGTCACTGTCACTATATCTATATATAGCCCCCTACTACTTCATGTCACTGTCACTATCTATATATATAGGCCCCCTACTACTTCATGTCACTGTCACTATCTATATATAGGCCCCCTACTACTTCATGTCACTGTCACTATCTATATATATAGGCCCCCTACTACTTCATGTCACTGTCACTATCTATATATAGGCCCCCTACTACTTCATGTCACTGTCACTATATCTATATATATAGGCCCCCTACTACTTCATGTCACTGTCACTATCTATATATAGGCCCCTACTACTTCATGTCACTGTCACTATATCTATATATATAGGCCCCCTACTACTTCATGTCACTGTCACTATATCTATATATATAGGCCCCCTACTACTTCATGTCACTGTCACTATCTATATATATAGGCCCCCTACTACTTCATGTCACTGTCACTATCTATATATAGGCCCCTACTACTTCATGTCACTGTCACTATATCTATATATATAGGCCCCTACTACTTCATGTCACTGTCACTATCTATATATATAGGCCCCCTACTACTTCATGTCACTGTCACTATCTATATATATAGGCCCCCTACTACTTCATGTCACTGTCACTATCTATATATAGGCCCCCTACTACTTCATGTCACTGTCACTATCTATATATATAGGCCCCCTACTACTTCATGTCACTGTCACTATCTATATATATAGGCCCCCTACTACTTCATGTCACTGTCACTATCTATATATATAGGCCCCCTACTACTTCATGTCACTGTCACTATCTATATATATAGGCCCCCTTACTACTTCATGTCACTGTCACTATCTATATATATAGGCCCCCTACTACTTCATGTCACTGTCACTATCTATATATATAGGCCCCCTACTACTTCATGTCACTGTCACTATATCTATATATATAGGCCCCCTACTACTTCATGTCACTGTCACTATCTATATATATAGGCCCCCTACTACTTCATGTCACTGTCACTATCTATATATAGGCCCCCTACTACTTCATGTCACTGTCACTTTCTATATATATAGGCCCCCTACTACTTCATGTCACTGTCACTATCTATATATAGGCCCCCTACTACTTCATGTCACTGTCACTATCTATATATATAGGCCCCCTACTACTTCATGTCACTGTCACTATCTATATATATAGGCCCCCTACTACTTCATGTCACTGTCACTATCTATATATATAGGCCCCCTACTATTTCATGTCACTGTCACTATCTATATATATAGGCCCCCTACTACTTCATGTCACTGTCACTATCTATATATATAGGCCCCCTACTACTTCATGTCACTGTCACTATCTATATATATAGGCCCCCTACTACTTCATGTCACTGTCACTATCTATATATATAGGCCCCTACTACTTCATGTCACTGTCACTATCTATATATATAGGCCCCCTACTACTTCATGTCACTGTCACTATATCTATATATATAGGCCCCCTACTACTTCATGTCACTGTCACTATCTATATATATAGGCCCCCTACTACTTCATGTCACTGTCACTATCTATATATATAGGCCCCCTACTACTTCATGTCACTGTCACTATCTATATATATAGGCCCCTACTACTTCATGTCACTGTCACTATCTATATATATATAGGCCCCCTACTACTTCATGTCACTGTCACTATCTATATATATAGGCCCCCTACTACTTCATGTCACTGTCACTATCTATATATATAGGCCCCCTACTACTTCATGTCACTGTCACTATCTATATATATAGGCCCCCTACTACTTCATGTCACTGTCACTATCTATATATAGGCCCCCTACTACTTCATGTCACTGTCACTATCTATATATATAGGCCCCCTACTACTTCATGTCACTGTCACTATCTATATATAGGCCCCTACTACTTCATGTCACTGTCACTATCTATATAGGCCCCCTACTACTTCATGTCACTGTCACTATCTATATATAGGCCCCCTACTACTTCATGTCACTGTCACTATCTATATATAGGCCCCTACTACTTCATGTCACTGTCACTATCTATATAGGCCCCCTACTACTTCATGTCACTGTCACTATATCTATATATATAGGCCCCCTACTACTTCATGTCACTGTCACTATCTATATATATAGGCCCCTACTACTTCATGTCACTGTCACTATCTATATAGGCCCCCTACTACTTCATGTCACTGTCACTATCTATATATATAGGCCCCCTACTACTTCATGTCACTGTCACTATCTATATATATAGGCCCCCTACTACTTCATGTCACTGTCACTATCTATATATATAGGCCCCCTACTACTTCATGTCACTGTCACTATCTATATATATAGGCCCCCTACTACTTCATGTCACTGTCACTATCTATATATATAGGCCCCCTACTACTTCATGTCACTGTCACTATCTATATAGGCCCCCTACTACTTCATGTCACTGTCACTATCTATATATATAGGCCCCCTACTACTTCATGTCACTGTCACTATCTATATATAGGCCCCCTACTACTTCATGTCACTGTCACTATCTATATATAGGCCCCTACTACTTCATGTCACTGTCACTATATCTATATATATAGGCCCCCTACTACTTCATGTCACTGTCACTATATCTATATATATAGGCCCCTACTACTTCATGTCACTGTCACTATCTATATATATAGGCCCCCTACTACTTCATGTCACTGTCACTATCTATATATAGGCCCCTACTACTTCATGTCACTGTCACTATATCTATATATATAGGCCCCTACTACTTCATGTCACTGTCACTATCTATATATATAGGCCCCCTACTACTTCATGTCACTGTCACTATCTATATATATAGGCCCCCTACTACTTCATGTCACTGTCACTATCTATATATATAGGCCCCCTACTACTTCATGTCACTGTCACTATCTATATATATAGGCCCCTACTACTTCATGTCACTGTCACTATCTATATAGGCCCCCTACTACTTCATGTCACTGTCACTATCTATATATATAGGCCCCCTACTACTTCATGTCACTGTCACTATCTATATATAGGCCCCTACTACTTCATGTCACTGTCACTATCTATATATAGGCCCCCTACTACTTCATGTCACTGTCACTATCTATATATAGGCCCCTACTACTTCATGTCACTGTCACTATCTATATATAGGCCCCCTACTACTTCATGTCACTGTCACTATCTATATATAGGCCCCCTACTACTTCATGTCACTGTCACTATCTATATATAGGCCCCCTACTACTTCATGTCACTGTCACTATCTATATATAGGCCCCCTACTACTTCATGTCACTGTCACTATCTATATATAGGCCCCCTACTACTTCATGTCAATGTCACTATCTATATATAGGCCCCCTATTACTTCATGTCACTGTCACTATCTATATATAGGCCCCTACTACTTCATGTCATTGTCACTATCTATATATAGGCCCCTACTACTTCATGTCACTGTCACTATCTATATATATAGGCCCCCTACTACTTCATGTCACTGTCACTATCTATATATATAGGCCCCCTACTACTTCATGTCACTGTCACTATCTATATATATAGGCCCCTACTACTTCATGTCACTGTCACTATCTATATATAGGCCCCTACTACTTCATGTCACTGTCACTATATCTATATATATAGGCCCCCTACTACTTCATGTCACTGTCACTATCTATATATATAGGCCCCCTACTACTTCATGTCACTGTCACTATCTATATATATAGGCCCCCTACTACTTCATGTCACTGTCACTATCTATATATATAGGCCCCTACTACTTCATGTCACTGTCACTATCTATATATAGGCCCCTACTACTTCATGTCACTGTCACTATATCTATATATATAGGCCCCCTACTACTTCATGTCACTGTCACTATCTATATATAGGCCCCTACTACTTCATGTCACTGTCACTATATCTATATATATAGGCCCCCTACTACTTCATGTCACTGTCACTATATCTATATATATAGGCCCCTACTACTTCATGTCACTGTCACTATCTATATATATAGGCCCCCTACTACTTCATGTCACTGTCACTATCTATATATAGGCCCCTACTACTTCATGTCACTGTCACTATATCTATATATATAGGCCCCTACTACTTCATGTCACTGTCACTATCTATATATATAGGCCCCCTACTACTTCATGTTACTGTCACTATCTATATATAGGCCCCTACTACTTCATGTCACTGTCACTATCTATATATAGGCCCCTACTACTTCATGTCACTGTCACTATATATATATATAGGCCCCCTACTACTTCATGTCACTGTCACTATCTATATATATAGGCCCCCTACTACTTCATGTCACTGTCACTATCTATATATATAGGCCCCTACTACTTCATGTCACTGTCACTATCTATATATAGGCCCCTACTACTTCATGTCACTGTCACTATATCTATATATATAGGCCCCCTACTACTTCATGTCACTGTCACTATCTATATATATAGGCCCCCTACTACTTCATGTCACTGTCACTATCTATATATATAGGCCCCCTACTACTTCATGTCACTGTCACTATCTATATATATAGGCCCCTACTACTTCATGTCACTGTCACTATCTATATATAGGCCCCTACTACTTCATGTCACTGTCACTATATCTATATATATAGGCCCCCTACTACTTCATGTCACTGTCACTATCTATATATAGGCCCCTACTACTTCATGTCACTGTCACTATATCTATATAGGCCCCCTACTACTTCATGTCACTGTCACTATATCTATATATATAGGCCCCCTACTACTTCATGTCACTGTCACTATCTATATATATAGGCCCCCTACTACTTCATGTCACTGTCACTATCTATATATAGGCCCCTACTACTTCATGTCACTGTCACTATCTATATATAGGCCCCCTACTACTTCATGTCACTGTCACTATCTATATATATAGGCCCCCTACTACTTCATGTCACTGTCACTTCTATATATAGGCCCCTACTACTTCATGTCACTGTCACTATCTATATATAGGCCCCTACTACTTCATGTCACTGTCACTATCTATATATATAGGCCCCCTACTACTTCATGTCACTGTCACTATCTATATATAGGCCCCTACTACTTCATGTCACTGTCACTATCTATATATATAGGCCCCCTACTACTTCATGTCACTGTCACTATCTATATATATAGGCCCCCTACTACTTCATGTCACTGTCACTATCTATATATATAGGCCCCTACTACTTCATGTCACTGTCACTATCTATATATATAGGCCCCCTACTACTTCATGTCACTGTCACTATCTATATATAGGCCCCTACTACTTCATGTCACTGTCACTATCTATATATAGGCCCCCTACTACTTCATGTCACTGTCACTATCTATATATATAGGCCCCCTACTACTTCATGTCACTGTCACTATCTATATATAGGCCCCTACTACTTCATGTCACTGTCACTATCTATATATATAGGCCCCCTACTACTTCATGTCACTGTCACTATCTATATATAGGCCCCTACTACTTCATGTCACTGTCACTATCTATATATATAGGCCCCCTACTACTTCATGTCACTGTCACTATCTATATATATAGGCCCCCTACTACTTCATGTCACTGTCACTATCTATATATAGGCCCCTACTACTTCATGTCACTGTCACTATCTATATATATAGGCCCCCTACTACTTCATGTCACTGTCACTATCTATATATAGGCCCCTACTACTTCATGTCACTGTCACTATCTATATATATAGGCCCCCTACTACTTCATGTCACTGTCACTATCTATATATAGGCCCCTACTACTTCATGTCACTGTCACTATATCTATATATATAGGCCCCCTACTACTTCATGTCACTGTCACTATCTATATATATAGGCCCCCTACTACTTCATGTCACTGTCACTATCTATATATAGGCCCCCTACTACTTCATGTCACTGTCACTATATCTATATATATAGGCCCCCTACTACTTCATGTCACTGTCACTATCTATATATATAGGCCCCCTACTACTTCATGTCACTGTCACTATCTATATATATAGGCCCCCTACTACTTCATGTCACTGTCACTATCTATATATATAGGCCCCCTACTACTTCATGTCACTGTCACTATATCTATATATATAGGCCCCCTACTACTTCATGTCACTGTCACTGTCACTGTCACTGTCACTGTCACTGTCACTATCTATATATAGCCCCCTACTACTTCATGTCACTGTCACTATCTATATATATAGGCCCCCTACTACTTCATGTCACTGTCACTATCTATATATATAGGCCCCCTACTACTTCATGTCACTGTCACTATCTATATATATAGGCCCCCTACTACTTCATGTCACTGTCACTATATCTATATATATAGGCCCCCTACTACTTCATGTCACTGTCACTGTCACTGTCACTGTCACTGTCACTGTCACTATCTATATATAGCCCCCTACTACTTCATGTCACTGTCACTATCTATATATATAGGCCCCCTACTACTTCATGTCACTGTCACTATCTATATATATAGGCCCCCTACTACTTCATGTCACTGTCACTATCTATATATATAGGCCCCCTACTACTTCATGTCACTGTCACTATCTATATATAGGCCCCCTACTACTTCATGTCACTGTCACTATCTATATATATAGGCCCCCTACTACTTCATGTCACTGTCACTATCTATATATAGGCCCCCTACTACTTCATGTCACTGTCACTATCTATATATATAGGCCCCCTACTACTTCATGTCACTGTCACTATCTATATATATAGGCCCCCTACTACTTCATGTCACTGTCACTATCTATATATAGGCCCCCTACTACTTCATGTCACTGTCACTATCTATATATATATAGGCCCCCTACTACTTCATGTCACTGTCACTATCTATATATATAGGCCCTCTACTACTTCATGTCACTGTCACTATCTATATATATAGGCCCCCTACTACTTCATGTCACTGTCACTATATCTATATATAGCCCCCTACTACTTCATGTCACTGTCACTATCTATATATATAGGCCCCCTACTACTTCATGTCACTGTCACTATCTATATATATAGGCCCCTACTACTTCATGTCACTGTCACTATCTATATATAGGCCCCCTACTACTTCATGTCACTGTCACTATATCTATATATAGCCCCCTACTACTTCATGTCACTGTCACTATATCTATATATAGCCCCCTACTACTTCATGTCACTGTCACTATCTATATATATAGGCCCCCTACTACTTCATGTCACTGTCACTATCTATATATATAGCCCCCTACTACTTCATGTCACTGTCACTATATCTATATATAGGCCCCCTACTACTTCATGTCACTGTCACTATCTATATATATAGGCCCCCTACTACTTCATGTCACTGTCACTATCTATATATATAGGCCCCCTACTACTTCATGTCACTGTCACTATATCTATATATAGCCCCCTACTACTTCATGTCACTGTCACTATATCTATATATAGGCCCCCTACTACTTCATGTCACTGTCACTATCTATATATATAGGCCCCCTACTACTTCATGTCACTGTCACTATCTATATATATAGGCCCCCTACTACTTCATGTCACTGTCACTATCTATATATAGGCCCCCTACTACTTCATGTCACTGTCACTATATCTATATATAGGCCCCCTACTACTTCATGTCACTGTCACTATCTATATATATAGGCCCCCTACTACTTCATGTCACTGTCACTATCTATATATATAGGCCCCCTACTACTTCATGTCACTGTCACTATATCTATATATAGCCCCCTACTACTTCATGTCACTGTCACTATATCTATATATAGCCCCCTACTACTTCATGTCACTGTCACTATCTATATATATAGGCCCCCTACTACTTCATGTCACTGTCACTATCTATATATAGGCCCCCTACTACTTCATGTCACTGTCACTATCTATATATATAGGCCCCCTACTACTTCATGTCACTGTCACTATCTATATATATAGGCCCCCTACTACTTCATGTCACTGTCACTATATCTATATATATAGGCCCCCTACTACTTCATGTCACTGTCACTATATCTATATATAGGCCCCCTACTACTTCATGTCACTGTCACTATCTATATATATAGGCCCCCTACTACTTCATGTCACTGTCACTATCTATATATAGGCCCCCTACTACTTCATGTCACTGTCACTATCTATATATATAGGCCCCCTACTACTTCATGTCACTGTCACTATATCTATATATAGGCCCCCTACTACTTCATGTCACTGTCACTATCTATATATATAGGCCCCCTACTACTTCATGTCACTGTCACTATCTATATATATAGGCCCCCTACTACTTCATGTCACTGTCACTATCTATATATATAGGCCCCCTACTACTTCATGTCACTGTCACTATCTATATATATAGGCCCCTACTACTTCATGTCACTGTCACTATCTATATATATAGGCCCCCTACTACTTCATGTCACTGTCACTATCTATATATATAGGCCCCTACTACTTCATGTCACTGTCACTATCTATATATATAGGCCCCCTACTACTTCATGTCACTGTCACTATCTATATATATAGGCCCCCTACTACTTCATGTCACTGTCACTATCTATATATAGGCCCCCTACTACTTCATGTCACTGTCACTATCTATATATATAGGCCCCATACTACTTCATGTCACTGTCACTATATCTATATATAGCCCCCTACTACTTCATGTCACTGTCACTATCTATATATATAGGCCCCCTACTACTTCATGTCACTGTCACTATCTATATATAGGCCCCTACTACTTCATGTCACTGTCACTATCTATATATATAGGCCCCCTACTACTTCATGTCACTGTCACTATCTATATATATAGGCCCCCTACTACTTCATGTCACTGTCACTATCTATATATATAGGCCCCCTACTACTTCATGTCACTGTCACTATCTATATATATAGGCCCCCTACTACTTCATGTCACTGTCACTATCTATATATATAGGCCCCCTACTACTTCATGTCACTGTCACTATCTATATATATAGGCCCCCTACTACTTCATGTCACTGTCACTATCTATATATATAGGCCCCCTACTACTTCATGTCACTGTCACTATCTATATATATAGGCCCCCTACTACTTCATGTCACTGTCACTATCTATATATAGGCCCCTACTACTTCATGTCACTGTCACTATCTATATATATAGGCCCCCTACTACTTCATGTCACTGTCACTATCTATATATATAGGCCCCCTACTACTTCATGTCACTGTCACTATCTATATATATAGGCCCCCTACTACTTCATGTCACTGTCACTATCTATATATATAGGCCCCCTACTACTTCATGTCACTGTCACTATCTATATATATAGGCCCCCTACTACTTCATGTCACTGTCACTATCTATATATATAGGCCCCCTACTACTTCATGTCACTGTCACTATCTATATATATAGGCCCCCTACTACTTCATGTCACTGTCACTATCTATATATATAGGCCCCCTACTACTTCATGTCACTGTCACTATCTATATATATAGGCCCCCTACTACTTCATGTCACTGTCACTATCTATATATATAGGCCCCCTACTACTTCATGTCACTGTCACTATCTATATATATAGGCCCCCTACTACTTCATGTCACTGTCACTATCTATATATATAGGCCCCCTACTACTTCATGTCACTGTCACTATCTATATATATAGGCCCCCTACTACTTCATGTCACTGTCACTATCTATATATATAGGCCCCCTACTACTTCATGTCACTGTCACTATCTATATATATAGGCCCCCTACTACTTCATGTCACTGTCACTATATCTATATATATAGGCCCCCTACTACTTCATGTCACTGTCACTATCTATATATATAGGCCCCCTACTACTTCATGTCACTGTCACTATCTATATATATAGGCCCCCTACTACTTCATGTCACTGTCACTATCTATATATATAGGCCCCCTACTACTTCATGTCACTGTCACTATCTATATATATAGGCCCCCTACTACTTCATGTCACTGTCACTATCTATATATATAGGCCCCCTACTACTTCATGTCACTGTCACTATCTATATATATAGGCCCCCTACTACTTCATGTCACTGTCACTATCTATATATATAGGCCCCCTACTACTTCATGTCACTGTCACTATCTATATATATAGGCCCCCTACTACTTCATGTCACTGTCACTATCTATATATATAGGCCCCCTACTACTTCATGTCACTGTCACTATCTATATATATAGGCCCCCTACTACTTCATGTCACTGTCACTATCTATATATATAGGCCCCCTACTACTTCATGTCACTGTCACTATCTATATATATAGGCCCCCTACTACTTCATGTCACTGTCACTATCTATATATATAGGCCCCCTACTACTTCATGTCACTGTCACTATCTATATATATAGGCCCCCTACTACTTCATGTCACTGTCACTATCTATATATATAGGCCCCCTACTACTTCATGTCACTGTCACTATCTATATATATAGGCCCCCTACTACTTCATGTCACTGTCACTATCTATATATATAGGCCCCCTACTACTTCATGTCACTGTCACTATCTATATATATAGGCCCCCTACTACTTCATGTCACTGTCACTATCTATATATATAGGCCCCCTACTACTTCATGTCACTGTCACTATATCTATATATATAGGCCCCCTACTACTTCATGTCACTGTCACTATCTATATATATAGGCCCCCTACTACTTCATGTCACTGTCACTATATCTATATATATAGGCCCCCTACTACTTCATGTCACTGTCACTATCTATATATATAGGCCCCCTACTACTTCATGTCACTGTCACTATCTATATATATAGGCCCCCTACTACTTCATGTCACTGTCACTATCTATATATATAGGCCCCCTACTACTTCATGTCACTGTCACTATCTATATATATAGGCCCCCTACTACTTCATGTCACTGTCACTATCTATATATATAGGCCCCCTACTACTTCATGTCACTGTCACTATCTATATATATAGGCCCCCTACTACTTCATGTCACTGTCACTATCTATATATATAGGCCCCCTACTACTTCATGTCACTGTCACTATCTATATATATAGGCCCCCTACTACTTCATGTCACTGTCACTATCTATATATATAGGCCCCCTACTACTTCATGTCACTGTCACTATCTATATATATAGGCCCCCTACTACTTCATGTCACTGTCACTATCTATATATATAGGCCCCCTACTACTTCATGTCACTGTCACTATCTATATATATAGGCCCCCTACTACTTCATGTCACTGTCACTATCTATATATATAGGCCCCCTACTACTTCATGTCACTGTCACTATCTATATATATAGGCCCCCTACTACTTCATGTCACTGTCACTATCTATATATATAGGCCCCCTACTACTTCATGTCACTGTCACTATCTATATATATAGGCCCCCTACTACTTCATGTCACTGTCACTATCTATATATATAGGCCCCCTACTACTTCATGTCACTGTCACTATCTATATATATAGGCCCCCTACTACTTCATGTCACTGTCACTATCTATATATATAGGCCCCCTACTACTTCATGTCACTGTCACTATCTATATATATAGGCCCCCTACTACTTCATGTCACTGTCACTATCTATATATATAGGCCCCCTACTACTTCATGTCACTGTCACTATCTATATATATAGGCCCCCTACTACTTCATGTCACTGTCACTATCTATATATATAGGCCCCTACTACTTCATGTCACTGTCACTATATCTATATATATAGGCCCCCTACTACTTCATGTCACTGTCACTATCTATATATATAGGCCCCCTACTACTTCATGTCACTGTCACTATCTATATATAGGCCCCCTACTACTTCATGTCACTGTCACTATCTATATATATAGGCCCCCTACTACTTCATGTCACTGTCACTATCTATATATAGGCCCCCTACTACTTCATGTCACTGTCACTATCTATATATATAGGCCCCCTACTACTTCATGTCACTGTCACTATCTATATATATAGGCCCCCTACTACTTCATGTCACTGTCACTATCTATATATA